>APFE031266064.1:28419-81995 GCA_000404065.3 Pinus taeda
ATACAAAACCAAATTACAATATAAAAAATAAAATTTAAAAAAGATTTCACATCTCAAAATTGACATCTCACCACTAAAGATAGAGCCCCTCTCGGCCCAATGACATATTCCTTTTTCAAAATTTACATATTATATACATCAAATCTGATTTTGCCAGCAGTCTTTTTGGCATTATGTCGGATACTTTTCTGATTTTTCTTCATCAATCTGCTTTACTAGCTGTCTTTCTGGCGTGATGTGCGGATACTTTTCTGATTTTTCTTATGTGTTGCTTTCCTTTGAAATGAATATCACAGGTGTGGTGGCTATTTGATTTCACACCTGTCAAATCCATACTCCATTATGATACCCACTGGTTTCTTCTGGGTTGCTACATCCAATTCAAACAGCATTTCTTTTGCATCTGCTTTTGCTCAACCCGCTTCTATACAAATCTGCACGATTTTTGTCAGCATATTCATTCTGCTTCTCTTTTTGCTCTACTGTGCATTAGTCTGAAGTTTTGCAAAATCCATAGACATTTTTACTGGAGCAACATCCAGCCCCATAAGCAGTGCTGTTATTGCTCCATTCATCCAGCTCGTAGATGACGTTCTTCGCAGAGATGAAAACACTCAACTTCTGCAAGATCAGCTCAACCGTATGAAGGCACTCTTACAGGATATTAACAGTCAGATTCAACATGAGCAAAGAAGTCCCCGGGACACTAAAAGATTGGTTGCAAAGGCATTCACTGGAAAATGCCAAAGGCGTCATAGATCGCTCCCAACAACATACATGGTGTTTAGATTGCATTCTCTGCAAGCCCAGACTCGCTACACAAATTAGAGAGTGCAATACAAATTTCGATCAACTCTTAAGCAATCTTCAAAGAGACTTTTCAATCTTTCGTGATGCTGAACAGATGGTATCGTCGGCACCACTGCAAGCAGAGACATTGCTTCAGACAGTACTGGAGTTCCGATTGTCGGCACCACTACAAACAGAGACATTGCTTCAGAGAGTACCGGAGTCCGGATTTGTGGGATCTGGGATTAAAGACGGCGAGATGCAGTTGTGGAGATGGCTCGACAACGAAGATCGTCAATTTCGCATAATGGGCATTTACGGCATGGGCGTCTTCGGCAAGACATCTCTTCTGAAAACAATCTACAATGCATACAAGAAAGGTAAGTTGTTGGAAGCCATAATTTGGACAACTGTTTCTCAAATTTATAACAATGCAGACATGCAGAGTATCATTGAGGAGGAAATCAATTTAAATCTAGGGAGTCGTACTTCTAATGCTGAGAGCAGTTCTGCTGTTGATATGAGTAAGAGGAAACCCTGTGCATGTCTGAGGCAAAATAAATTTCCTCTGGTATTACATGACATGTGGAGGGAACTTCAACTGGATGAAGAAATGGGCATCCCAGTGGGCAATGATAGAGGTAGCAGAGTGCTAATCTCTACGCGCAGCTTTGATGTGATCAGAGGAATGGGGTCAGATGACTTCTCCATAGAAATGCAACCGCTATCCAGCTCTGAAGGGTGGCAATTGTTCTGCAGAGGAGCTTTCAAAGCAGGCAGTGCTCCAACAAAAGATATAGAGGATGTGGCCACACAAATTGCGGGAGAGTGTAATGGACTGCCGTTGGCCATAAATGTTGTAGCGGCAGCCATGAAGGGTAAGACTAGTGTAAATGAGTGGCATCTTGCTTTCAATCAGATGAAAAATATGGATCCTGGTTTTCTAGGGTATAGCGGCATTGGTCAAGGTCTCTTTTGGAGGCTAAAATGGAGTTACGATTGTTTGCCTGACTCCGTCTTGAAGAATTGCTTTTTATATTGTGCTACATTTCACAAGCGAATTAGTGTGAACGTCTTGGTGGAAATGTGGATAGGAGAGGGACTGATCAATAGCAGAGGAAGCAGCTATTTAATGGACTTGAGACTCAGGTATGTAGAGTTATTAATGGAACGCTGCTTGTAGAGTTATTAGTGGAACGCTGCTTGTTTCAAAGTGTTTATAATGATACTGGGTATAGCTACATAAAGGTTCATGATGTTGTGCATGACCTGGCAGTCTATATTGGCGAGAAGGAAGAACAATGTTTCTTTGGTACAGGTAAAAACCTCGAAGAGTTTCCCGCTCAGAAAGAGACTGACAATTGCAAAAGAATAGCAATTGGGCATAATAATATTTCTGTTTTGCCAACAGATTTCAGCTGCCCCAACCTCCTCACTTTGATGTTGGGCTATAATCAAAGTTTAAGAGAGGTTCCAAATGGCTTTTTAGTCAATCTCACCTCTGAGAGTTCTCGATCTGTCTAAGAGCAAATAGAATCGTTGCCCATATCACTTTAATCAAGGGTTTACCTGAAGACATATGCAATCTTTCTCAGCTTCAGATTTTGGATCTTTATAACTGTAGAAAGTTAGAATCGTTGCCTTGTAATATAGGAGCGCTTGAAAACCTGAAGACTTTAAGGTTAAACGACTGTCATACCTAACAGGGATTCCCCTTGAGATCTCTCAACTTACATCATTGAATAGCTTGTTATTGTGTATATCAGAGAAAAGTATAATGGAGGTGGAGGAAGTGAAGAGTAGTGTTTGCAGTTTGAAGGATCTCACAAATTGCTCAAATTTGATGGAGCTTGAGGTACATGTAAAGGCAGGAATTGAAGTAAAGGGAATACGTTCAGGAATTAAAGTGGGTGTAATGGGAAGTTAGTTGGAGATGAGGAACCTGACACTGGCATTCGATGTGGAAGACGATGATGTGGTGGAAGATCTCCCGCAAGACATGCAGAGCATGAAGAAGCTGCAGAGATTTGTGCTTGAAAATTACCATGGCAGATGTCTACCCAATTGTATTTGCGAGTTTCTACAATTGGAGAGGTTATATTTGCATAGATGTTTTCAACTCAGGAAGTTTCCTCCATTGGAGAGATTGCCAAATTTAAGGGCACTGTCATTAAGCAGCTGCACTAAGTTGAAGGAATTGGAGATCGGGGCATGGGGAAGTGGTAGCGGATTTCCGATGTTAGAAAGTTTGAAGCTGAGGGATTTACCCATGTTAGAGAATCTGGCAAGTTCATCATCAAATGTTGTGTGGAATGAACAAACATTGCCTAGACTTTAGGTGTTGACCATAAGAGATTGCCAGTTATTGAAGAGATTGCCGGTGAGGATAGACCAACTACCAAGTTTGGAAACCATAGAAGTTCAAAAAAATTGGTGGGAAAAGAATGATATTGAGTATCATTCAATTGTATTTATTGAATAGTGTAAATATAAATTAAATAATAATCACATTTCTCTATTTATGTGATTCATTTAAAAAATCATTGTCTGCTATTTCTTTTTGGAAAGAATGATATTGAGTATCATTCAATTGTATTTATTGAATAGTGTAAATATAAATTAAATAATAATCATATTTCTCTATTTATGTGATTGATTTAAAAAATCATTCTGTTATATCTGTCTGGAAAACCTCCCGGATTGATGGAAAAATGTCATGTAATGTTTTGTTAGTGATTTTAAACTAGTGAAGCCCTAAATAGATTTAAAAAATCATTCTGTTATATCTTTCTGAAAAACCTCCCGGATTGATGGAAAAATGTCATGTAATGTTTTGTTAGTGATTTTAAACTAGTTAAGCTCCAAGGGTTAGGTTAAGTGGTGAAATCAGTGCCTTCCTGATGGAGAGGTCACAGGGTCCATTCTCCCCCAAGCCTTTGGAGTTAGGTCTAGTTATTGGCAGTTAGGTCTAGTTATTGGCAGCTAGGCTTGATTCCCTTCAAAATAGATTTTTCCCTTTGAACTCATAACCAGTTGAACCCATGACATTAAAATGTCATTGACAGCCAAAAAAATTCAAACTCACCAGTTAAACCCATGACATTAAAATGTCAGTGACAGCCAAAAAAAAATTTCAAACTCACCCGTTGAACCCATGACATTAAAATGTCAGTGACAGCCAAAAAAATTTTTCAAACTCACGTAATTGATTGTTATATTTCAAGAAACCTTAATGTTGATATTTTAGAAGTCTTATATCATTCATGTTATTGAGTGAATTAGTCTCCAAGGATTTTCCAAACAGGCTAGAATAGAAATAAACATAGTTACAGGTTCACTTTACTTGTCTCATCTTCCATCTTGCCAAACTAGTCCGGTGAAGCAGCATACAACGCTATGGGCACTTTCTTCATTTTTCTTTCCTGGTCAACCGACCCTCTGTGTTGTCCTCAGAGCTAGAGTTTAAAATTCCACACTCTCTCAGCACTCCAAGACTGTTTGGAGCCGCCAGCCAAACCCCTTATTGCGAACACAGGTAAAACGACCAACCAAATTTCGGGTAGAAGGGTTACTGGCTTGAGGGCTTGATATTCGACATATGTGAGGCTTTGGGCAGACTGAAACTCTCAGTGTAAGATCTCACGCTCATGAGATTTGAATTTTTTAAGTACCATTTTTCTTCTCTCTTTTTCAGGGTTAGGACAATTCTGCTATTTAATGTACTACTTAATTACTTGTCATTTGGTTTCTTCTAAGGTTTTTTTTCTTTTTAACTTCTCTGCAACAATTATTTTAGGCCAGTGATTTCGATTTGTATTTAATTTTTTTTAAAGTAATTTAACAAGTGAAACATCACTAAAGCTTCAATCGGAAATAAACCAGCTTCAGCTAGCAGGATCTCATAAGAGACCATTGATTTGACTTTGAAAATATTAATGATTAAATACTTTTGAATTCTTTCTAATTGTTTCCACTTGTGATTTCACATACTATTCCCTCAATCTTCACAGCATAGAATATAACCTGTGTAACCAACAACCCCAAAAAAATTTTGCTACCTAGGCAGAGGAATTGCCAGGATGGGCAAAAATGGCTGGAATCCAGGCAAAAAAATTTCAAAAAATCTTGTAGAGACAGTATTTGAATCGTGTTTTTGATGGTGGAAATGGATTCAGCACAATCAAGAATGTCTAGGACACTTAAAATTTTGAAGTTCAACAACTATAACTTGGATTTACAAAAATCTTGGCCGGATTTTCTCTAAATATAACCAGAATTTCCATAACTTTTCAGACAATTCCTCCTGCTAGTTAGACTACCCCTCTTCTAATCTATAATTCTGTTTTCCTACATCTGTTCTATGGAAAATAAAAATAAAATTAACCTGCTACTTATTTTCTCTTCATGGAAAAGATCATAACTAATTGAAATTTCAGTGCAATAGATGCCAACATGAGTGAAGGAATCTGCTACTCTTCCTCCTATATCAGTTGAAAATGTTTCTTCCCGTTTCTTTCATCCCATTTACCAGCGTACAAACAACTTAGCTGCAAATTTCTTCTACTTGGTCTGCTTTTGCTCAACTCACTGACTCATTTGCAGATATTTTTTTATGCATGTTCATTCTACGCTTTCTCTGAGATTGGTTTGGAGCTGAAAAGGCCATGGAGAACGTTTCGACTGGAATGGCAGGCATCACCAGGCAACACCATTAGCAGCTTCACTCCACCAACTCACAAGTGATGTAATTCATTTGGATCGAAATACTTAGCTTCTGCAAGATAAGCTCCGTCCCATGAAGGTCCTCTTACAAGATATTACGAAGGGAATTCAACACGAACACACAAGCCCACCGGACATTGTCAAAGATCAATGATGCCAAACGCGTTATGGATAGTGCCCATCAACGAAAAGGGTGTCTAGATTGTTTACTTTGCAGAACAACAACACAAGTTAGAGAATGCAATGCATATTTCGATCGACTGTGTCAATCTTGAAAGGGATTTTTCAATAAATGTAAACACCAGACAGACTTTTTCCTCTGCACCACTGCAATCAGAGGCGTCGCTTCAACAAGTACCACAGTATCGACAAAAACATCTCTGCTCAAAATCGTCTATAACGCCTACAAGAAAGGTAAATGGTTTGAAGCCTTCAAAGAAAGGTAAATTGTTTGAAGCCATAAT
Organism: Pinus taeda; assembly: GCA_000404065.3. Taxonomy (NCBI): domain Eukaryota; kingdom Viridiplantae; phylum Streptophyta; class Pinopsida; order Pinales; family Pinaceae; genus Pinus; species Pinus taeda. Next base: position 34,395 of record APFE031266064.1, read on the forward strand.
TTGGACAGTGGTTTCTCAAAATTATAGCATTTCAAGCTTGGAGACTGATATTGCAAAGCAAATCAATTTAAGACTGATATTGCAAAGCAAATCAATTTAAAACTTTAGTGTTGAGATAGCAAAGATGGAGATTAAAATATATATTGATTAGGGCTGGCAATATGGCACTAGTAAAACACACCCAGTGAGAATTCACTAGAACTATTACACCTATTTCACTAAGAATCTCCAAATCGGGTTGGCCACCTGCAGTATTGATTTCCCCTGGAATCTCGCTCTAATGACCTACTGTGCACTCCAATCTCGAAAAGTGATTAGTTTTATTTGAATGAGATATACATTTATTTTGCTAATTCATCTTAATTGCTGAGGATGGACGAAAGAAAACGTAAATGAATTACAAAACCTTATGAATGAGGTTATCATTCGAAAGTATTTAAAATAATTTATTAGAATGTTTATTTATTTTTTAATTTATTTAAAAATATTATATATTATAAATTATTAAATTTATATATAATAAAAATTATATATTATGAGAGAGTTTATGTTTCTACTACATATATGATATATGAGTGGGGGGCATTATCTTTTCTCTTTGAATGTTTTTTGTTTTTTTGCCTTTTTCTCTTAGTCTTTCATCTTTTTCTCTCATTTATGTTAGAGGAGTATGTTTACTAATGTGATGGAATCATGGGTTATTGGGAGATTGGTAATTTTTCATAGAGCTATATTGTTATTTGTTTTGATAATTGTATTTCTTCATTTACACATTAAATTCACCTCATAGTGTCATATCATTATTCAGTTTTACAACATTATTCAACAACATATGTAGTTATGTAGAAAAAACATCATCAAATGATTCAACAAAAGAGAGTACAATGATCCATATCTTCATCCATACAACTATCCATCAACATCAACTAAACAATATTCATGAAACGAACCTAACAATGCTAATACTCAAAAAACTGATTTAGAAGCTTGTAATTAATTGTTATTGTCTATGATCAATTGTCGAACCCTGTGGTCAATGAGCGAAATCTATGACCAACTGACAAAACCAAACCTTAGTTTCCTGCCACAATGAGGGCATGTTGTGCGTATGGCTAAAAGGATTCAGTGGCACGTATGAACCAACTAGTGTGCGACTACAGCCGAGATTTCTCTGTGACATGTTTGTAGTTGAGACCCAAAACCCCAAAACAAGGGTGCGAGCTTCAAGCCCTACAATTTCACCTTTGTACGAACCCATTCCTCCACGGACCTGCCTCAGATTTGTGCGAGCCAAAAACAAGGAAGAATAGAAGAATGATCCAAGATGATTGTCCAAATGAGGTTGAGGTCACTTGTATTTATAGCTTTCTAAGGGTGTCCAATTTGCTTTAAGGCTGACTTGATCAAATATGCACATGTGGGCTTTCAATTCAAAAATATACTTTCCCTTATCCAAATTAAGGGCTTCAATATTCAAAATTGGTTCTCTCGAAAAGAGGAATCTCATCCCATGGTTGGAATTTGTCACTGAGCTACCAAATTAACACTCTCTCAGCTAGGGAGAAATTTCAATTGCATCATGTAATCATCGTAAAAATCTCGCCAACAAATCCAATCTCAAGTATCTCGTCGTCAAATGTCGTCACTACTCATCTTGGCTCATCTTTGCTTATTCTTACTTATCTCTTGATTATTTCTACTCATATGCTAAATATTCTCAAATCTAAAAAGAAGAATTCGACATTAGAGGGGAGCTCAATCTACCACCCTCTATCCATCGAGGAGTCACTTCTACCACCCAAAATCACTACCAATGGGGAGCCAATGCTACAATCCAAGACACATGAGAGAGCTTATCATCATGGAGCACATCTCAACCTGAAACCACATCGGGGAGCTTAGTCGCAACCTGGAATTGCATAGGGGAGCATATCGCAACCCAAAAACCACATTGGGTAGCTTACTCTCAACCTGGCACTGCATAGGGGAACATATCTCAACTCAAAAATCACATCGGGGAGCACATCTCAACCTAGAATCTCATGGGGTAGAAAAAATCTTCAACCCCATATCTAGCAATAGGTGATATAGGGGAGCACATTTCAACCCAACGTATTTCCCACTGATATTCCCAACAATGACACTCAATAGTCATGTGGTAGAACACTTGCATCATAATCTAAGCTTGTGTGAGATACTCGACTTACCAAAGGTAAGGACCACACACACCCAAGCCTCCTCAACCCGTTGGCCAAACGGGGAGGGACAATCCCAACAAGTCTAGCTTGTGGGTATGATGCCAACTGGAGTATACTCTGTAAAGACCAAGATAGGGGAGAAACATCTCCAACCTTACGGGTTACAGATAGGGGAGAAACATCTATGACCCTATTGTCTAGAGATCCCTTAACCCTAGGAGGCCTCCATCTCAATTCCTCACCTTGGGAGCTGAGATAGGGGGAACAATTGACTCATTGTTCTCGATCAATACTTCTCTCTGTGGATAAGAAACATATCATCGTGCTCATATTTGGTATCGACTTAATCATCATGTCACAATAGTAGTGGTCTCTTGTTTATGCAGGACATCAAATCAAATATCATGTTAGAACACACACACACACACACACACATATATATATATCACAAACAAACACTCTTATTCATCTTCCCTCTCATGGAGACAACAACCATAAGCCTAAGCTTGTTTTGTATGACATCACTGTCTCAATATATGAAGAGATCTCCGTCCCAACTATATACGAGATTCTTTTCCAATCTGATCCCACTCATTATTATCACAATGTATCCTTGTCATATCTAGAACCTACTCAAAAAAATCTCCAAATAGCTTCTTCAACCTGACTCACAACTAGCCATGCCAACATCATCATACTCAACCTCAATTGTGCTTAATGCTACGAATATTACATCAAAATATCATGACAGATCTCTTATTAAGGCAACACCCAAATGTGCTCATCTTATCAATAATAATATTAAATAACATTAGTACATCCATGCAGTCACATATCATAGGAAGAATATCTCAGACCAAAAATTGACTGTCCCATCCAAATATCTCGAAGGGTGCTCAACGACAACTTCAATGTGTATGAAGCGGCGCAATCGTGAATTCACTCAGGTTCTATGAAAAACACACACACGCACACACACATATCTATGTGTGTGTGTACATATGGGTGTTCACACAGAACAACAATGCTTCAATTAACTATCGATTTCCAAGTTAGGTTCAATAATATATTTTCATAACTTCTTGAAATTTAGTTAGAGTGTCCAAGGATTTGCATTTCCACTTTCCAAAAACTCTTCAATAGCTTCATGATATATATTTTATTTTCCAAACTTCATGAAGTAATTCATCATCCCATGATTATTCATTTCAAACTTTAGAGGCCAACTCCCTCTTACTTTGATCATCAGAGGTTCATTAACTCTCAAGAATAGACCATCAGCATATAAAACCAAAATCAAAGTCATACCTTGGACCACTTTTGAAGTAGAGGTTTGTATTGGCACATCTTCCTATCTTTACTAGATAATTATCAATACAAACATACCAGGCTTGGGAAACTTACTTCATAAAATGCTTTCTGCAAACATAACACTTGACCAAACCAATATGCTTAGCTTTCCATAAATCAATATTGTGCAATCAAATAAACTAAGTCAACTTATCAAGCCTATTAAAACTAATATGATAATCATAAAAGTTTATGCCAATAACAAACTTTTCGGACCAAATGCCAGGTGGAGCTCACATCCAAATACCAATTTACAACAATGTTTTAATTACAAAGCATTATCAATTAATTTTTATTAAGCCATCCTTATGATCATAGCATGAAGCAATTTTTCCACTAAATATGAATGGATACATCAAGTACAAGTCATATAAGTTTCATGCATATACCAAGAATGAGTCATACAAGTTCCATCCATTTATTGTGACATTACTTCATACTGAACCACAATAGTTTATGCTTCAACCATTGTGTCAAAGACAATAAGACCAATACAAAATCATTATTGAATACCAATATTAGTCACTAAAAGTTACTATGCTCACATAACAATGTCATCAAGGCAAATCATCAGATATCAAGTCAAATCATTGGTCATCAAGTCAAAACCCTAATTTGTCAAATCTTTGAATTCAATCAATCCATAAACATATGAAGCATCATATTAATTTTCTAAAGCATATTTATGAACTATCAAGCATCATGTCAAAACCCCAAACATTTCTCTTCTATACTAATCAACCAAATATTTCCAAACCCTTGCAATTGTTATCATATACTATCATACACTAGCTTCAATGAATAAATCAAAATAACATACTAATATGCATATTTTGGTCCCTTGTAAACACAAGTTTAGTCAACACATTCACTTTCTCTATAGTAAGTCAACCATTAAAACTTCCCTACTCATAGAACTTATTGATGTCTGCTTCATATCTGTAGGATTGTCATACTACTAGTGCATTCATGATTTTATGCACAAAGCAAATATGTGACCTCCATGCATAACCACACCCATAGGTTTTCTTCCGTGTGGTTGGAGGCCTATAACCACACCCTTAAGCTTACTTCCATGTAGTTGGCGCTTAAACTAAGATAAACCCTCTTTTCTTAGACAAGAACTTGTTGCAAACCAACAACATTAGATATTTGTCTATTTATGTTAGAAGACTTCAACAGTAAAGAATCTTTTATCTAAATGATAGTAGATGTAGGGGTCTTATGGAGATATTCTCCCTCTGAATGGGAAGCAACTTTAGTCATCATCATCCAAGTCATCAACCTATCTATTGTAATGCCGTCATGCATCAACAAAACTATTAGATCATAAACTTAAACTATATCAAGTTCTAAAACATATATCCATCATGGTCATAACATGTTAGCTTCAACTACTTCATCATGACATCAAACTTTCATGAAGGGTTAGAGTTATATGATTAGGGTAGTTAATAGGTGTATCATCATAATAATCACTACATCACTTCTTGTCATATTACTCAGTCATCAAGTTAGGGTGTACATGTTATAATTACTATGCTTATTAAAAACTAACCAGGGTCAACAAGAGGATTTTAAGCAATAATCTTATTGTTATACTAATATCATCATGGTTACCATGATTATTACAAATACTATCAATAATATCAAGCTACCATATATCAAAATCAATGAGCTAGCCTTCTTACAACCAACTCTCAACTGATGTAATTCATTTGGATCGAAATACTCAACTTCTGCAAGATAAGCTACATCCCATGAAGGCCCTCTTTCAAGATATTACAAAGGGAATTTAACATGAGCACAGAAGCCCAACGAACACTGTCAAAGATTGGTTGCAAGGGCTCCAACATTATCTTAATGATACCAAACAAGTTATGGATCGTGCCCATCAACAAAAAGGGTGTCTACATTGTTTACTTTGCAGAACAACAACACAAGTTAGAGAACGGAATACAAATTTTGATCGACTCTTTGTCAATCATGAAAGGGATTTTTAAATAATTGGTAAGGTAAAACATATTGTTTCCTATGTACCACTACAATCAGAGGCGTTGCTTCAACCAGTACCACAATCTGGCATTATGGGATTGGGGATTATATCCAGCCAGATGTAGTCGCAGACATGGCTTGATGATGAAGATCAACAATTTCACATAATTGGAGTTTACGACATAGGCGGTATCTTTGTTCAAAATCATCTACAACACTTACAAGAAAAGTAAATTGTTTGAAGCCATAATTTGGACATTTGTTTCTCAAAATTATAGCATTTCAAGCTTGAAGACTCATATTGCAAAACAAATCATTTTAAAACTTAGTGTTGAGATATCAAAGATGGAGATTAAAATATATATAGATAGCAAGAAATATGGCACTCGTAAAACACACCCATTGAAAATTTACTAGAACATATTATATCTATTCCACTAAGAATCCCCGAATCAGGTTGGCCACGTGCAATATTGAATTCCCCTATAATCTCTCCCTAATGACCTACTGCACACTCCAATATCGAAAAGTGATTTGATTTATTAGAATGAGATCTACATTTATTTTGCTTATTCATCTTTATTGCTCAAGATGGACTTCCTTTTGAAAGAAATGATGTACATGATCCTTCTTCAGGGTAGCTAAGAACATAAATGAATTATAAAACCTTATGAATGGGGTTATCAACCAGTATGATTTATATTATTTGAAAATATGTAAAATAATTTATTAGAAAGTTTATTATTTTTAACTCATTTAATATACTAAATATATTATAGATTATAAAACTTTGTTAATAATAAAAAAAATATTTATTTAAAAAATGTATACATTATGAGAGAGTTTATGTTTTCACTACATACATGAGTTGGTGCAATATCTTTTCTTTTTTTGTTTTTCCTTTTAGTCCTTTATTTTTTCCTCTTATTTATTTTATAAGAGCTTGTTTTTTAATGTGTTGGAATTATGGACTATTGGGGGATTGTTAATTTTGCTTAGGGTTATATTGTTCTTTGCTTTGATATTTGCATTTCTTCATTTACACATTAAATTCACCCCATATCATCATATCTTTATTTAGTTTTACAACATTATTCAACAACCTATGCAATTATGTAGAACGAACAATAACATCATCAATGCAACAGAACATAAAGGATCAACAAATAAAAAAATCATTCACACATAGAGACATCAGGATTGGTCGGAGACCAGGGTAAAACCCACTATGGGGAAAACACTTTCAAATTCTTTTTCTTATTAGATTGTCATCGAATGATTCATTGAAAGAGAGTACAATGATCCATATCTTCATCCATACAACTATATGCCAACATCATCTAAACAACATTCATGAAATTAACCCATCAATGTTAATACTCAAAACCCTGATTTAGGAGTCTGTAATCAATTGGCATTGTCTATAGTGAACTTCTAAACCCTGTGGTCAATGAGAAAAAATTGCAGTTAACAGATAAAACCAAACCCTAGTTTCCAGTCGCAGGGAGGACGTGTTGTGTGTATGGCTGAAAGACTCTAGTCACACATATGAGCTGGTTAACGTACGACTGCAATCGATATTTCCTTGTGGCATGCTTGCGATTGAGACCTAAAATCCTAAAATAGAGATGTGAGCTTCGGAACCTACAATTTTGTAATGTCCCCATTTTTATTTTTCTCCATAGTACATCCAGGGAGGATTTCTAGCGCATGTGATGGTCAGGTCAGTGGGACAAGTTTATGTCATCAGAAGTTTTGATGGAGTTTTGAGGAGATTTTATGGGATTTGATGGCATTCACTTGGAATCTTCCATCATCCGCACAATTTTCCTTTTGTTCCGTCACATTCCGACAACTTTAAAAAATAACATTATTCTGGGACTTAATTAATTATGCTCGAGGTTGCGTTTCAGGGAGATTAATTGATGGAACACCTCAATGTAATAGCGCGTTGGAACCAAAATGAGAAGATCTATAGGACAGGATGTTGAGAAGTGACTTCTAGTAGCTGGAGAGAGTATGGTGGCAATTTACCATTTTTCTTGATTAAAAATGACTTTAATTAGTCATTTAATTAAGGAAAAATAATTAATTGGAGAAAATGGGCCAACAGTGACTTAAGTGAAATAAAATAAATTTAAAAGATCACATAAGATAAATTCAATGGAAGAGCTTATAGAATAATAATAAAATAAGATGCTTCTACAGACTTCGAGATCTATCCATTAGATCTATAAAAGGGGAGGAGGAGGTCATTTGGAGACATCTTGGATTGGATATTGTTTCTTGTATGAGAGGTTGAGACACTGGTTCTCTACTCCATTCGCAGCCCCAGGACAGAAACCCTTTGGTGATTCAACGAGAGTTGGGCGAAAATCCATCTCTCCCCTTGGTGGATTCATTCAGAATCCATAGGGGTAGTGATTGATTTCTTGTTTCAGTCTTGAGGTCGACATCAACATCATAACATATATTGAAGGGTCGTTTCCAGCTATTGTATCAGCTCATATTTCTCTATATATAATAAAATTGGATTTTGTTATTGTTGCCACATTTCTCATTGTTCCCTCATGTTGTGCTATTTTTAGTGAGATTGCCATATAATTTATGGGTTCATTGTTTCTATCAATTTCTAGTATTTTGGTTATGTTTCTTGTGAAATTGTGCAGAATTAAAACCCCGATGAAATTAGGTGAATGGTAATTTTATGTGAAGTGCTTGTTCCAATTTTTTTTCATTTCGAACATTACAATGGTATCAGAGTCGATGTTCTTATTAGTGTGGAGGGTTCCAATTTTTATTGGATTTCTTTCATTTTTTGTAGTCATTATTTTGTTGCAAAAGAAATTTCTTGCCACGAAAAGATTGAGTTTCATATAAGAGGTCGTAAAGTATTCTAAAAGGGTCATGGAAATTTCTTTGTTTTGGAGCAGACTCTTTGTGAAGGATGTATTAAATCACGAGGGCTAAAGTTTATTAAAAGTCAAGGTTTTTTCAAAAGGGCCCACTCTTCCATTTTGTGAAGGGCTAAGATTTTATTATTTGGTCAATTTATAAAAAGGGAGCCTATTTAATTTTCATGCTTAACTAAACTATTCGGATCATAACAATATTACATTGATCAAAGTCAAAATTTTAGAAGGGCAGCGCGCTGGAAGGGGAACCAAATTTTGTTATCAGAAGGACGCATTGCACAATTATCACCACGCGACATAGCATACCAAATGTTGGGCCGAGTTCTGATTTTCAAGCCCTAGAAGGGATCGATCGTAGGGAGAATAGAGGTCGAGTCTTCCTGTCCAGGAAGCAAATGAATTTGGAGGTTGAGTCGCCATTACGACTTCTGTTGGGTCAAGGGCGAAATAACTATTTTTAAGGATCGGTTTCTTTCAGCTTTCATACCATGGTTGCTTCACTCTTTAGAGGGATTAATCCGTCTCTCTCTAAATTTCACAGAATTGGGCGTATTACCACAACGAGTCCTTTCTTTTTCTCAGAGCATATTTTCTTGTGGGTAAAGTTCCATGCATATTCTGAATATCGGAGTTCCATTTACGTGTGGCAGAGAGAAATTCTTTGGGCGGCTTCCACTGAATGGAAGTTAAATTTATAGATCAGGAAGTCGTAAGCTCAATTTGTGCCAAAGAGACCAATCGTCCCAATTTGTGGACGTGATCTTGATCCAGTGGGACAAAGGATGGATTACCAGGCCACCATAATTCTTATCAAGGGTTCCATCAACATGCAGATTTCGACATTATCATATCAGCAGTAAACTCCAAACTGAATTTTTGCATCAATTGGAGGGCCGAGTGCATACTTGGTGGCTGAGAAATTACTTGGTGGATGATGAATTATCTTTGTTGTAGCAGAATCTTGTCAGAGATGCCGAGTCGAATTTGTTAGAGGATATCGGTGATTGAAGTCGAGTTCTTGCATGTTCATTTCCAAAATCTTCATTTCAGTCTAGAGGCATTAATTGGAAGAAACAGTAGGTTTCGGATTTGAAGCAGTCTTTCTAGAAGAGTTGAGTTAGTTCCCAGAAGCATGTTGGAATCTTGCAAGGTTGTTGGGCATGTGTATTTGTCATGGAATTAGTCATGGGCGTAGTAGAGTCAACCACCTGAGAAAAATAGAGAGTTGTGGTATTTTCTTTGGGTACCGGGTGTGCGGGCCAAAGCATCTTCACGGTGGAGGCCAAGTTTGAAGGTCTTGTTGGGGGTGACATTTTCAAGTTGAAGTTGGGAGCATATATCAGTCCCTGCGAACACTGTTGAAGGGCATTCCATGTCAAACCTTGAGTTGGGGACCTCCTAGAATTTAAATAACTAGTGGTCCGATTTCAAGAGAGAGATGTAGTTACTTGTTTTGTTGCCCGCGAGTTTGTTCAGCTTGAATGGTCTGCGAAAGAGCTGTAACAAAGGTTGGAACACACCTGGAAATGCCAAGATGAAAGAACCAATCATCTACTGTAACCAGGTTCCACTATGTAATTGTTCTTGAGTTATTTTTCTGCCATATGATTGTTAAAAGGTTGGACGAGTTTGTCGGCTCAGTGGAAACCAAATTATGCTAGAGTATGCATGCACTGGGCACTGAGGACAAAGGATAATTTGTGTGGCACAATATCAACAATTTATTTCATTGTATTAGTGCATATAAATTCATACTTATTGAAATCATTCCGGTGTCAATATTCCCTGTGCGTGGAGTATACAAGCGGTCACAAATTAGGTTCCATCATATGCTCTATTGTCTTTATATTTTGGGTAATTATTATTTTCCAATGCATAGGTTGTGCTCTAACATTATTAAGGTTCTTGTCCAAATTTGAGCATTATTTAGTACATGAAGTATTCCTCATTAACTAGCCTTGTATGGAGTCATAGTTGTTAGAGGGTTTGTATAACTGAGTGCATGTATAGTCACAAGCACTGTACTAAGATCTAACAGTTCAATAGAGTGTGTGACAATTGTGCTAGGAGAGCTTAATCTTTTATGCTATAAACAAAGTATTGTATTCCAGGTAAGATCGTGTATTTCAAGGTCTTGATGTCATAATAGAATGCATACATCTTCTTGATTCTAATGAATGGAATTCCTAAGACGCCTTATAAATCAACACAAAAGTACAATAGTTGATTCCTTAGACCACAGTGCCTCTATGGACCAAAAGCCCAAGCAAAACAACATACCTTTCTCTAGAGAGGTCCATGCCATTCTTCAATAAGACCAGCCCCAGGAAAGGTGTGAAATAGGACACAAGATTTATGCTCTTGAGACATATTTGAAGCACATGAGAATCACATGGAAAGTTTTATTCAAACTTGATGAACTAGATGCCCTCCTTTCCAAAGTGAGTCAGCGAGAAGGGAAGAAAATAATTTGGTCTCTAAAACCCACTATGCTTGCTCTCATACAAAACAAGTTCTTGGAGGAACCTTGTGAAGGGGTTATACTTCTAGTTTCATCTTGTCTCAATAACATAATGAGACTAACCACCCCTATAGCTCCTTGCAATGATGATGTTATGAGGATAGTTTTCAGATTGATAGAGACTTTCCAGGACTTGTACAACAATGTAGGCTCTACCTTTTGGGAAGAAGTTAGAGATTTTAGAAGTTGTGGCCATGGTTAGAACTTATGAAATCATGCTTGATCTAGAGTGTGATGGTTTGATCCTACAGATGTTCCAATGCTTCTTCAGCATTAGGAAACATCATCCTAACATAGTCATAACACACATGTAGTCCATTGTCATAATGTATGAGAGGTCGTGATGCCATTTGCCGTGAGTTGCAATCTCGATTTTTATCCGCTTGGAGGAGAGAACAGTTGGTCTCACTTTCTACTTATGAACTAGTTGAGAGGTTGGTTGAGAAGAACATTAATTTGTTCTGGAGATAGTTGACTAGGGAGGAGTTGCTCATGTTTGGGGGATCATGCAGCAAGAATGAGATGAGGAGGAAGGGACTTTGCTTTGTCTATAAAGGACCTTGGGGACTTGACCAGTCATGTTTTGGTAACACTAAGGAGGTGACATAGGTAGAGCAGGAGGATATTCCTTCTGACTTTCAGGGTGAGGATTCTTCTTTGGATGAGTCCATGGGTTCATACGATGATACCTTTGAGGAGCATGAAAATTCATGTGGAATCGATGATAGTAGCCCAAATGTGCATCCATGTGTGGTAGAGGAGTATGGTAAGCAATTGATTGTTCCCATGAGGGAAGGAGATCTAGGAGTAGATAAGCGACTGGTGATTCGGCATAGAGAGCACATAGAGGAGCATGAGACAGATGAAATACATAGTGTGTGAGATGAGACAATGTTGGAGAGTCAGCTAGTGTCTCATGTTGAGCCCATGATGCAGGACGAGTAGATATCCTTGGGACCAACCATTGGAGTGGTGTAGACAGATGTGAAGGCAACCTCCAAGGAGGCAGTATTTGTAGACACATATTTTTAGGAGATGCTAGAGTGTGATAGGATAGTTTTGCAAGAGATTGGCAGACTAGAGGAGCGTGGATTTTCCTATTAGTCAAGGGAGGTGGAAATGCATCCATCTTTGGGTCTACCCATTGGTGAGGTGCAAATAAATGTAGTGGCATCTAGTAAAGTTGATGCAGTTTCAGGCATCAACCCTCTCCAAGAGTTCATAGATAGGGCTTGCAGCACAGTTTGGCCACTTGCACCCATTATAGGGAGAGAGGCAGGGTTTTCTTGATGGATATCGCTGACCAGCCAGGCAGAGCAACACGAGTTGAATATGGACCAACATCAACATAATAGACTTGTTTCTTACACCGAGTTCCTGCATTGGATTAGCGAGAGATCATGTGTTGGTACCCTATTGATGGAGTATCATTTTTAGTCAAAAGAATTGTATTGTAGGAGCCCTTAGAGGTGAGGGATATTACATGCTTCAGTTGGCAACAGGATGTAGGCTTGCTACACAACATTTTGTCATTGTCCCTGTACTCCCCGTTCCACGATCTTGGAGGACCTCTACAGTGAACTCTACATGCTTTCCCATCATGTCCCTCTTCATGAGCAAAACAATTCCCTTTTGCATCATTTCCCGAAAATCTTCCTTTTACCCTATTTTACAAGACCGACGCTACTAACCAATTTCCTCCTCATGCCAATTTGCAGAGATTAAAACCAGGACTAGCATCGTACGATGCTACTGGTCCTTTTCTCAGTCGCGTCAATCCTCTTTTGGTAAGTTTTTAAAATATGGAGTCGAAGCTTCCAGGTCTAGAAGATTTGCAATAGAAGTCTGGTAAATGGTTGGGCTGGATGGAGCCGAGGAAGTTAGTTTGGGCTCCTTTCCCCTATTAGGATGGAACCAACCCAAGAGATAAAGCCTTCTTCCATAATAAGAGGAACCATCTCCCCTCTGTCCAAGCTATATAAACCCCTCCTTTTACAAGCTTCACTAGTTTGAGTATTGGTATTTTTGGAGCTTGAATAATCAACAAAACATCTATAGCTTGTAGCTCTCTAGTTTATGTTTGAGGGAGAATAGTGTGTTTGGTTTGGTTTGAGACTAAAGGGAAGAGGCCTTAAAATTTCCATTGTTGGGGCTATCCATGAGATGCTAGCATAAATGTGGGAACCCGGATACGTCGGAGGAGACCAACAACATCAAGGCATTGGTTGTAATCTCTTTATGAATTTATATGAATACAACTATTGCTTGATTTCCTACATTGAAATGTTATCTTACATTTGATGGCTTAATGTTCCTTGACCTGTTTAGTAGGATGAATGCAATTTGTATGCTATCACGTTTGTTGTTATTGTTTGTTTTCTTGTTTAGGTATTCAAAGGAAGGAAACTGAAAGTAGGAAGGAAACAGAAAGTGGTTGGAGTAAGGAAGCAGGATCATCACCAAGCGGAATAACATTCTAAGAGGTAGGCCCTCTTATTTGATTCTAGCTTAAGGAAGTTTTCCATAGATTGTTTTTTTATGGTTAGACCCGCTCTCTCGGGCTAGAGGAATTGTTTGTGTCCGCACTGAGAAATTACTTACACCACAAATTGGCGACTCTGTTGGGGAACCAATCCTTCTATTTGATTGATTTTCATTTTATGGTTTTGCGTGAACTTTTCTTGTATCGCCATTTCCCTTTAATTTTCTCTACTTTGCCTGGTTTACTGCTCTGGGTCTGAAATTTACAGTGGCAAGTCGAGTTTTAGCCTTTCAATTTTTTTTTTCCTTGAATCCTCAGCCAGTGCATTTATTTTTCTAACAGTCGCGCCGATCAGTGTGAGTTTCTCAAAAACAGTGGCGCAGACCCCCTTCTGGCGCTTGTTGTTAGTTAAGTAGTCACGTTGATTCCTGTAGGTGAAGATAATGGTCTCCCCCAGATCATAACCATTGTGTCTTTCCCTCTTGATTTCTGCCTCTTATCTTGTTTTGACTGTCTTCTCCCTGATTGGAAAAATCCATTGACTTGGTTTATGTGCTTGTTTGGTTTGCCTTTTCTTCACTTGGTTTCTTGAGTCCTTGGATGGTTTGTAGCCATAGGGAATCTAGGTCATCATCCATTCACTTTTTCATGTACTCAGCAAGTCAAGTTGATAGTTAAGTTGCTCCTTGCATTTCGTTTTGTAGTCCTTTTGTTGCTTTGATTTCCATTTGACAAGTTTGAAAAGCTTCGTTTGCCGATTAAGCGTCTCTTTTCGAGCATAGATCACATTGCTCATTTTGTTTTTGGTTGAGTCTTTGCATCATTAGTTTAGAAGGAATTCTCTTTTGTGCCTTGCATTTGCTTAAGGTTGATTGTTTTGAAATTTTTCATTAAAGTGTTTGTGAAAGATTCATTTTCCCATTTCATTGAAAAATACTTAATTCTAGTTTGGTGAATCAATATGTTACATTAGTTAGCATCATTGAATACTAGAGTTGCATCGTCATTTTCACTGGAAAAGAAATGAATTCTCTTTACTAGTGAAAGGACTACTTGAAGTGCGTTTGATAGGAAAGATAGGAATTGGAAAGAGGTTTTCATTATTTTGTTTTCAAAAAGCGAAGTAGTGAAAAAGTCATTTCGCTTTCAATTTCTTGTTTTGTTGCATTGAGTGTGTTTTCTACTCTCATTAGTGTAAACAATTCATCGAATTGAAAGGGTCTTGTCTCATTTAGCTTCATATAGGAGTTTTTTCGAGTCACATCGATAAGGCCTGAAAATCGAAACATAATTTCAAGATAACATTTGAAATGTATTTAATTAACCTAATGCACATTTGAAACCTAACGATCACATTTAGAAGATCTAGGCTAGAGACGTGTTCTGATGTTTTTGAACCTAGCAGCTGTCATTCGCTTCAGCACTAGACAATGCTAGTATGGACTTGTGCTTCATGTACTGTCGCGTATATATAAAGGGATACCCCAATAGGTTGCAATCCTTTATCCCTAGGAAGTCGAGTTTGTCACCTTGTAAACGTGATACACCGAACACAACATTCGGGGGGATTTCCTGCCCGTACTTCTCGGTTCGCTGGGAGGTATTCTGCAGTTCATGGTTACCTGGTAATCCTTTTTTCTTAGATCATCCTAAGTAGTCATTTTGATATTTTTGACTCCCTAAATATAAAATATTTTCTGAGCGCTTGTCCTTTAGAGCTCGTTTCAAACTGAAAGTGATAGAGTCACCTTTGCTTCTTTCTCGACTCTTAAAGTATGAAAGAGCACTAGTTTGTTTTTGCATCTTAAAAAATTGATTCCCACTATATAACATTCCGGTTAGTCTTTTTCTAGACCACATCGTGAGTATACCTTTAAATACATTTTAAAGCCTTGGAATCAATCTCTCTCTTCTTGTTAATTGAGATAAAATCATCGTGGCTAAACCATCAGGTTCGCCTAGTTCCTCTTCCTCTCCTCCGTCTGAAAGATCGTCTGAGGAGCCTTTTCCTGTATTGCCACAATCACTTGAGGACCAAGGTGTTGAACTTGGAATTGATCTGAACATTCAACCTTTTTCATCTTGTCCTCCCCCTCCTTCAGATACTGGGTCAATTTCTTACATTGGCCTGGAATCTCCAGATAATCCTATCCAGAATCCTGAGAGTCCGCCAACTTCTGAAGGTTAGCTTGGATTGGTTGTTTATCCTCTGAATCCTTTGTTCAATCTGGTTGTGATAGCATCGTAGCGTCCATACAGTCCATACAATCAGCTGGGTATTCCTTTGGAATTATCCCCTTGAACATCTTCGGTAGTCCATCTTTGCCTATTTTCACCCATGGAATCAGAAGGCGAAATCCCAGTCTCCTCTTCGGGTCACTCAGAGGTTTCTACTCCACGCACAGTCAAAAAGCAGGAATATCATTTCCCTCATAAAGGTTTCCCTTACAGGGGAAGCATTCCGACCATTTTTCATCCTGAGTTACCACATAACTACGTGAGTTTAGCTCAGTTGGTTTCAGATTCGCCTGCTGCCTCATCGTTGTATCACAACCCTATATGGGTGTTTGGCACTATGCCTACCTTAGGTCCATTCATTCAAAACCTGACCTCCCAACCAATGGTGCATTCTGCAATTACTTCAATTCCGATGCAACCCACTGTTCTGAATCCTCTTGTTTTGTTGGTCCAAGTAACTCGTCCAATTCAACCGACGATCTCAAGTCATGAAATTGTCAGTTCTTCGACCCCTCCAGTAAGTGGACAGGTTGTGCCACCACATGGGGGGAAAGTCTAAATGTTTCTATGATGTTTGGCACAACCAATGTGAGTGGCTGACAAACTCACATGGTTGGAATGAACCAGCCCTCTTCGGGTGCTATTCTAAACCCTGTTGGTCCTGCTCGATCAAGTAATGTCCAGTACCAATAGCTGAACCTTGTTGGTCCATCTGGGTCAAATAACGTCCAGTACCAGCAGCCTAATATGTCTCAAGTTCAGTACCAACCTCCTTATGTTCCATATGGTTCATAAGCGATGGTTAATCCACCCTACATCCCTCAGTATGGACCTTATGTCTAGCCTAGTGCATCTGTCGTGCCTGGTGGATATGGCCAGATAGAGTTCGGGAACTTTCAAGGTGTCATTCTGGGAACTGTTCAAGTATCCTTACAGCAACAAGGACAACTTCTGCGGCAGCAAGGGAAACCTTTATTGTAGTAAGGGCCATCCATGCAGTAGCAAGGGCAGATAATTTCGCAGCAAGGACAACTACAACAACCGCAGGGGAAACCCTCGCAACCCTTTGTAGCAAGCCATGTAGCTGCAAATCCAGTATGCTCAACAAACCTCCCAGTCTATTCCTTTGCAAGGTCAACCTTTGGGGTTGCAGGGACAACCTTTACAACTGCAAGGTCAGCCCTTGTAGCAACAAGGTCAACACGGGCAGCAACAACCCTTATACTCATATCAACAGGGTCAACCTTTGCAGTGGGCAAGGCTAGGGTCAAGTCCTGCCGCAGTAGGTGCAAAGTTCTTATGTCTAAGAGCAATAGGTTCAACATCCTTTTGTCCAAAGGAAGTAGGTTCAAAACCCTTTTGTCTAGGGGCAATAGGTTCTAAACCCTTATGCTCAGGGGAATCAAGTGCAAAATCCATATGTCCACGATTAGCAGGCTCAACAACATTTTAACTCGTATGTTGCTTATCAGCAGCCTATGGCTGGACAATTTCAAGGTTTTCAAGGTCAGAATCCTCCTTATGAGCAAGGTAACCTCTAGTGGGGGGAAAATCATATGCCATATGGACAAAACCCTCCACTATGAGGAAAAAATCCTTACCAGTAGGGATGGGTTCCTCCAGTTGGGTCCGCTTATCGACTTGAAATGCCTTTGAATACTCAATTTCCATTCTTGGCCACACTGGAATTTCGAGACGTGTCTAGACTCACGAATGCCTTGCTTCTTCATTCGCCATACTGGCCTCCAGTTCCATCCAAGATCTTGAGCGATTTTCAAAATTTTGAAGGAAAAGCAAAAGAGGATCCACAAGCCCACATGATGACATATCACCTCTAGTTCTCCTCGAATTCCTACGTTGATGATTCCATTTGTCTTAAGCTTTTCCAATGAACTCTTATAGGTGCTGCAGCCAAGTGGTATATCGAGCTACCTCGAAATACCTATCATGACTTTAACACTCACGCCATGGCCTTTCTCACACATTTCTAGTTGTCTATTCATTATGAAACTGGTACCCATATGCTAACGTCACTCAAGCAAGACACTACGACCCACATCTCCGATCACATCCATGAATGGAGACGTAGGCGTCGCCTCATTAAGTTTGAAATCGCTGATCAGTTGTTGACCGAGTGGTTCACCAAATCATTTGTTAGCAAAATTGCTGAGGACATTGCTGTGGGTCGATGTGTCACTAAGGAACAAGCCGTCGCACGTGCCCAGTATCTAGACCTCGTCTATTCACAATCCAACCATTATATGATATGTTACTGGATGTGTCCAGACTATCATCTGATCTGACGACATCTAAGTCTTCGGCTGCACCTCCTGTTGATGGAGTAATTGGTTCAGTGACTCAGATCCCTACAAAATCTTCTTCCAAATAGAAGTCGGTCTCCAACACTGCTTCCAATGATTCCTCTCACAATTCATCAGGCCCTGTAAAACCTTAGAGGTTCACGTTGTTCAATCTACCACAGCGGAAAAATCCTCTAAAGGTATGAAGAAAGGCAAAGGCAAGGGTATAGACTATGCCTCAAAACAGGGTCCTCCTAAGTTGTCTGCTAGTAATGCTTCTCAACTGAAGCCCAAATATCCATGCCTCATATGTGAGGAGGATCACTATACTAAGAATTGTCCCAGGCATCCAAAGTTAGTCATTTTCTCAAAGGGACCCCAACTACCTTGAAAGAGCCCTTTTTGTCCTAGCATACCCAAATGGTAGACCAGCCTTAGTCATTTGCTTCCATAGGTTCACAAGTGTTCATGATGAATACACCGATTAACATGGCTACTAGATCAAAATATTGTCAAACTCCTGCTCCATCAGTAGGGAAAGAGAAAGAAGGTACCCCTTCTTCTTCTACCCCATCCAGTTCTGATCCTCCCCATATAGAGCAACCTAATCCTGATTCTGCCATTTGACCACCTTCTCGAGGTGTGCTACGAAAGTCCTTGTACAATCCAAATGCTCAAGCCGCTCATCATTATAACACTGTTGAAGATTTGACTCAAGCACCATCAGCCATGTTTTCTCTCGAGGTCCTTCAAAGTTCTCCTTCTCAACGGAAATCATTACTATCGACTATTGGGGGTATTGATCCAACTGACTCTAATCTCATTTGTTTTGACTTGGAAAATCACATTCCTTGTTTACCTCATCAGATTGCCTTTCTCATCGATGAAGGTGCTTCTACCTGCATCATGTTTGTCGCTTGTTGGAAGGCAATTTTTTCTCCTACTCTGAGTCAGTCCCCTAACACTTTGGAAGATTTTGATGGGTGCAATTCATGACCATTCAGTGCCCTTCCCAACCTTGCCATTACTTTGGAGGGAAGGATAGTACACGTCGAAGTAGAGATCGTTGACGCTAATCTTAACTACAATCTTCTACTCGAATGGAGTTGGACCCATGCCATGCATGTTGTAGCCTCCTCCCTTTTCTGCGTGATTCATTTTCTTCATCAAGGGAAGGTAGTCACAGTCGACCAATTGTCCTTCTTTGCCTCTTCCTCCTCTGATGACATTGTTCTTTACGTAAAGCACATTGATACTCCTTATGAGAGTGTGGGGGTAGGACTCTTTAAAGATCTTGCCTTGATGGGTAATTTTTCCTCTCCCACCTCCT
Source organism: Pinus taeda (assembly GCA_000404065.3). Taxonomy (NCBI): domain Eukaryota; kingdom Viridiplantae; phylum Streptophyta; class Pinopsida; order Pinales; family Pinaceae; genus Pinus; species Pinus taeda. The sequence continues at coordinate 53,724 of APFE031266064.1, forward strand.
CATGTTGCCTTTGTTAACATGATCTCGGTCAAGTTTGATCCTTGGGTTATTCCCTCACCAGATCTTGTTGATACATGGGGCGAGGTTATGCTGTTAAGCCCTGCCAAAATCAACTATGTCGAAATTGTTTTGGCTTCGCCTTCGGTATCCTCTGATCATCGTGTTTCGAGAACATCTCTTGATGTGTATTCTCAATCCTTGTGGCTTGGTTCTTCAGAATTTCCCAATCCCTTAGCCGAGACTTTTCTTTCTGACGAGAGTATCATGGAAGTAATGTCTTTGGAGGAGGTACCTTGGAACAAAACTCATCATTGTTCCTCATTCTTGCCTAGCCTAGCGGTCAAGTCTATGTGTTTTGAGCAGTTCTCTTCTCCACTACCTATTTACATTGTCAAGATCTTTCAACTGCGAGCACCTTTATCATACATCAAAACTCCAAAAAATAATATGTGTTCAAATACATTTGTGGCTCGTAGGCCTAAAAAATGTAGAATGCTAGACCTATGAACTAATCGACATGGTTCTCATGGTAGCATGTAAGTGCTCATACTACATGAGTCAGCAGTTGAAAAATCCAGTCTGGTACCCACACTATGTGCCTCTGATACTGGCATGGGATGTCTCCCACCCGGGCATACTATGGGATCCCATGGGTCAATCCCTCGAGGTTTCACACAATCTCCTCCTCATTATCGCTTCCTTCCGAATAAGGAGCGATATCAAATTGTCGATTAACACGCATGGCAATCGGGGACATCCCATCAGGACGCTTTGGTCCCACATCTGCATTTATAAAATCGAAATGTCATGAATGCATGTATTTCAAAAACATTAAGAAAAAATAAATTAAAATTGTTTGGTTTTACCTCTATCGTCATAATCTTCTCCCTCTGGGAGCGGCACATCTAGATCACCGTGGAAGTCGAAACCACTATAGGGCCAATCCTCTGCTACAATAAACTTTTGCCGTAGCCACAAGAAGAAGGCGAGCTTATATGACATATGTTGGCCCCCAGTAATCATAGGCATCAATGCACTGCAACGAACCATTCGTGGGTCTCGTGGCAATGGCAGTTCGACCTCAACAAGCTGGTAATGAAATAGCAGGACCCGCTCCCAAAATAAGGTCACTAGAACGGAACCGTAGCAGAGCTGCTTTAGGTTTCCCGCCTTGGCTTTTGATAGCTGGCGCTTCATGTTTACCTTCATGGCCTCCGCCCAGTTGAAGATATTCGGCGCCATATAGTCGATAACATACTGAAACTTCGACTTGTTGGACTCATGCTGTGCTTGAGCCCTAGCCACTCTATTGATGGTCAACATCAACACTTTAAGTACAAGATCCTGAAAACTCATGATCTCTATCTTGCCGCTTTTTGACTTTAGTGCCTTTGGGCAGTGTTCTGCGAGTAACATGTTCACACTTGCCCCAATAGGCTCATTTTTAGTATTTACAGTGTTAAAATGCAATCAAATAATTGTATTTACAAAATAAACGAAGATTTATCAAGGCCTTATGGAGACATGAAACATCCATAGCTAGTGATTTTAATTAGTCTTACCTTGCACTCCTAAGAAGACAATGCATTAATCGGTCACGGGACGCTCCTCATCTCGAGGATCTCGAGGATCCGTAGATAGTGCTGTCCTTTTGTCTTTTACCTCTCTTTGAGTAGATAATGTATTAACGGGTCAGGGGGTTTTATTTTTTATGGTTCTGTTATGGCTCATGAATGGATGTGTTTATGGATTGAAATTTAAGGAAAATATGTGTTTACTGTAGCATATGAATGGGATGCATCCAAGCATTGAAATTTCAGAAGTTGGGCTTATTGTGCATATGAAATGGCATGTGTTCGTGCTTTTGAAATTTTACTAAAAGAAAAGAAAAGATGGATTTGGTATTGCATATGAATGATATGTATTCTTCGTATATGTTTGGCCATCTATAGAGGTTTCTCGATTTTGGGTAATTAACTTAACCTCTTGATTTTGGGTAATTAACTTACTCTAAAATGAATTAAGGCATTCAATGTGTTCCTTGTAAAATAGATATAAAAAAAACATCTAAAGAAAAGTAATTGCACAATGATCTAGCCCATGAAAACAAGGTTTTCCACAAACCAATTAACTCTTCTAGAAAAATTCAACAATTCCAATTTAATAAACCTATCGGCCTCTCTTTGTACCTTTTGGGACAATTGCTAGTTATATACATTGTTAGAGCTTGTCACTTTTTGGTGTCATTGCTAATGAAACACTAATACTTGGAATCTTTTATTTTATATTTAGCATTAGGAATTCAATGAGTATGAATAAGGAGAGAGATAAACTTGGAAGGTTTCTTTCTAAATCTCCTCCCAACACTAGCTATAAAAGGCTAGAGAAACAAGAACATTTGCTTCAACACCAAGATTTGAATTTAATTGAAAGGCTAGTTAGCTTTAGCATTATTTCATTTTTGTATATACTAAGTGAGGAAAATAAAACTTGCAATAAAAACTAGTAATGATATTACAAGCCATAGTAGTTTTCGAAAACCAATAATGACTATTATTACCATAGAAAATTTTGAAAAAAAATAAAAAAACGTATAATGAAAACTAAAAATCTTATTGAGTGCTATAGTTCTTTTTGAAAATTAGAAATGACAATTTTCACCCAAAAAAAACAAACAAACAAACACTTATAGAATTTAGGAGTAATATACATGATCACATATTATTCATTATTGCTCTAGAATTTTTTTGCAACCATTATTACAAAACGTTTTGAAAACAATTTCTACATAAATTCTTCACATTCACTATGTCGAGAATCCGTCAACAAAGTTGATGAATAAAGTCTTGACACTCACTATGTTGACAATCCATCTACATAATTGCATAAAGTATCGATATTACTATGTTGAGAATCCATTAATACAATTGTTGCATCAAGTCTTGACAACTACCAAATCTAGAGCTAGTTATAAGGTATTGCATATGGTTTCAACATCAATTATACCAAGAGTATAATCATAAAATTGCTACTAACGTTTTCTACAATAATATAGCTAATAGGATTGATTGCAACAACATGACAATATAGCTAATACGATTGATTGCAACAACAACAAAATGGCATGTGTTATATAAATTCTCAGTAGCTACACAAAAACAAATTTTCACAATTACACATACAACATGTTAGGTAATTTGTTAATTTTCCATGCAAAACTTGTTTTTTTCATGTGTTCTAACCATTAATTTGTTCAGATTCAATCACTCTTCCATAATCTATATACCAGCCTAGATCCATCTTAACCTAGAATCTATCAAGCATCGAGAGGGATCAAATCTCTCGAGGTGCAAACCTCTTTTTTGAGTGCAAAACTTGAGGAAAGGTTTGCACCTCAAGAGATTTGATCCCTCTCGGTCTTGCTAGATCTAGGGTTAAGATGGATCTAGGCTGGTTTCAGTTGTGTGCGGTCATACAAAATTTGTTGAACATCTAATTATTTTGATCATTTTAAATATGCTAAATATCTTTAAGATTAATTTGGTCAATTTAATTTTAAATTTGCTTAGTTACCTCCGTCTGTTGAGATGAGAGAGATTGTTAGTAACTTTGATGAAATAAAATTTTTAAGTGCAAAGTGGCAATATAACAATGTTGAATGATAGAAAATGTGAATAATAAGAATATAGTCAATTACAAACAATCTTCATTGCGATCAATCTGAAACTATTTTCTTCTACTGTTCTTATTGTCACACATATTGGTTATTTTCTATTACCACATTTGAATGCAAAGTGATTAACAATGTTGAATAATGGAAAATGGAAATAATAAGAATGTAGGCAATTACAAATAGTTTACAGTTTCAGGAAGAATACATTTCGGGTAAGTGAACATTTTATTTAGGATGAAAATTCAAGTATTGTATTTATGGTTGAAATACTGTAACACAAAAGTCAATTCACACCATGAATAATGTTTATGTGCTTACATTGAGAGAGATAGTGTGTATGTTTTGGGGGTGAAATAGAGATATAGATGGCATGGGGGGCAGGGGGGGAGGGGGGCGGGGGGGGAGGAGGGAAGAAGAGAGAGGCAAATATAGGGAAGGAGGAAGAGATATAGATATGGAAAGAGAAGTGTTAGAGAGAGTGAAAAGGGGAAGAGAGAGAAGGGTGTGGAAAAGGGAGGGGGAGAGAGAGATATCGATAGATATGAAGAGAGTGTGTGTATGTTTGGGGGATGAGATAGAGAGATAAAGAAGGATAGAAAATGGGAGATAGAGATATAGATGGAGGGGGAAGAGATATGTTTACACTGAAATAAATGCACATTATTAATCTAATTACTTTGAAATTAATGTACATCATACATCTAGTTGCATCAAATCAGAAATCAACATCTACACTGAAATCAATGCATCTAGTGCAAACAATCAAATAGGATTAGAAATCAACATCTATGCTAAAATCAATGCATGTAGTGTAAACAATCAAATAGGATTAGAAATCAATCTCTACACTGAAACCAATGCATCGAGTGCAAGCAATCAAATAAGAGTAGAAATCAACATCTACATTGAGATCAATGCATCTAGCATACACTATTAAATAGAATTATAAATCGACATCTACATTGAAATCAATGCATCTACTGCAAGCGATCATATAGGATTAGAAATCAATATCTACACTGAAACTAATGCATCAAGTGCAAGTAATCAAATAGGAGTAGAAATCAACATCTACATTGAAATCAATGCATCTAGTGTCAGGTATTAAATAGGATTAGAAATCGACATCTACACTGAAATCAACGCATCTAGTGCAAGCAATCAAATACAATTAGAAATCAATATCTACACTAAAACCAATGCATCTAGTGCAAGCAATCAAATAGGACTAGAAATCAACATTTACATTGAAATCAATGCATCTAGTGTAAGGTATTAAATAAGATTAGAAATATACATCTACACTGAAATCAACGCATCTAGTGCAAGTGATCAAATAGGATTAGAAATCAACAACATTGAAATCAATACATCTATTTTAATGAAAAACCAAAATATTCGTGACTTTCTAGATCTAACTTCTATGTTTGTATTTGTCTCCTTGTGTCTCTTTCTTCTTCTCTCTCTCAACCTTCCATCTTGTGTCTATCTCCCTCCCTCTATCCTTCTTTTTCCCCCTCCCTCTCTCCTCTATCTCTCTCTTTCCAGCTCTCCCTCCCTTTCTCTATCTTTCTCTTATTCCCTCTCCCCCCTGCCATCTATATCTATACCTCCCTCCATCTCTACTTATTTGTTTCTCTATCTTAGCCGCCTAAACACATGTCATGCTCTCTCTCTCTCTCTCTCTCTCTCTCTCTCTCTCTATATATATATATATATATATATATATATGTATGTATGTCCGTATGTCTCTCCTTATTTATATCTCTATATCAATTTGCATACACACACTCTCTCTCTCCATATATATCTATCTCTCTCTCTCTCTCTCTCTCTCCATGTCTATCTATCTTCCTCCCTCCCTTTCTTTTCCTCTCTCTTCTTCCCTCTTTCCCCCCCTCCATCTATATCTTTATCTCCCCTTGTCTCTCCTTCTCATCCCCAAAACATACACACACTCTCTCTTTCTCTCTCCCTTGTCACTCCCTCTTCCTCTCCACCTTTCTTTCTCTATGTTTGTCTTCCCCTTTGAACTCCATCTCTCTCTCATCCCTCTCTCTCTTCTCTCTCAAGTCATCTCTCTCTTACTTCCTCTCTCTCCCTTTCTCTCCCACCTCCCTCTGTTTATGCCCCCTATCCCCCCCCATCACACACTCTCTCTCTCCACCCTCCAACTATGTCACTATCTCCCTCTCTCTCCCCTTATCGCTCTCCCCCTCTGTCCCCCCTCCATATCTATGTCACCCTATCTCTCTCTCCCCCTTCTTTCCCTATCTCTATCCTCTCCTTTTCACTCCCTTCCCTGGTCTCCTCTCTTCCTCATTTCATCTTCATCTCCCTTATCACTCCCTCTCTATCTCTCCACCTCTATTTCTCAATGTCTTTGATTTTCCCTCCCTCTCTTTCCCCTTTCCATCTTCATCTCTCTCCCCCCTCTCTCTCAAGTCCCCTCTTTTTTCCTTCATCTCTCTCCCTTTATCTCTCACCTCCCTCTATCCCCTCCCTCTCCCCTCCATCACACACGCTCTCTCTCTCCACCCTCCAACTATGTCACTATCTCCCTCTCTTTCTCCTTCTCGCTCTCCCCCTCTCTCTCCCCTCCATATCTATGTCTCCATGTCTCTCTCTTCCCCTTCTTTCCCTATCTCTATCCTCTCCTTTTCTCTATGTTCCCTCATTTTCTCTCTCCCTCATTCCATCTTCATCTCTCCCTTGTCACTCCCACTCTCTCTCCACCTCTATTTCTCAATCCCTATGTTCTTCCCTCCCTCTCTTTCCCCCTCCAAATCCATCTCTCTCTCCCTCCTTCTCTCCTCCCTGCACCCCTCCTCTCTCTCTTCCTTCCTCTCTCTCCTTGTCTCTCCCATCTCTGTCTCTCTCCCTCAATCTATTCCCCCTCCATCTCTCTCTCTCTCCCTCTCTCTTAAATATGATTGCATTGTATTTTGTTTAAGAAAGTATCTAAATGAAAATAAAATAAAATAAACATAATTGGTTATAAAATATTAAACCTATATTTTGGATCAATCATGTCAAATAAAATATAATAATAAAAAACTTAAAAGAATCATGCGTTATCTTTCCTCTATCATTGTTAGTCATTTTTCTTTCTCTCTTTGCTTGGATCTTTGTTTAAAATGTATTTATCCTAGTTCTTTATAAAATTATTTATATTATATATCATTGTTAGTCACTTTTTTTTCTCTCTTTGCTTGGATCTTTGGTTAAAATGCATCTATCATGGTTCCTCTTTGAAACTTTAGTCACTCCAGTTATCTTATATGGATGTGAGGTTTGGGGTTGTAGCATCTCTAGAGAATCTTAGAGAAAGATTGAGAAAATCTAGAAGCGTTTTATAACATATAACCTCAAAATTAAAAGCAACACACCCTATCCTATTCTCCTTATAGAAGTGGGTCTTTCCCCTATCGAGAGCCCAACTATGACTAGGCTTCTGTTGTACAAGCACAAACTCAACAACATAGGAGACCATAGACTTCCTAAACTAGCTTTAATTTCCAGCCAAAACCACCTAAGGCTCAAACGAGGTTGGTATAAAGACACCAGGGCCTGGTTAAACCATTGGGAGATCGATGAGAATGTTGCATTGCAAAACATTAATCACATTAAAAATATTGTTACTTCTAAGTTCAAAGAAAAAATGTGGTGTGAGAAATATTTAGCAAGTAAAAGAAAATTAAGATATTATAAGGATGTCAGCAACCCCATCCCAGAAGATCAAAAGTATCTCTCTGTTTTAACTAGCTCAAAGAAGAAAATTAATATAGCCAAGATTAGAACGAACTCTCACGAGCTCCATAGTGAAATGGGTCGTTGGGCAGTTCCTAAAACACCATGGATGGAAAGGTTCTGCCATCTCTATGAGAATACGAACATCCAAGATGAAACTCACTCCCTCTTAGAGTGCCCCGCCTACAACCACATTAGATCTCAGTTTCAAAATTTTTGTTGCAATACTGACCTTCGTAGCCTTTTACATTGTCAAAATTACAGTGACCTCCGGAGGCTTCTCTCCAAGCTTTTTGAGCATAGGAATAAAATCTTAAATCAAACTAAATAATTTGTTTCTTTAGGTACGATAGACCAAAGTTTGGTCTCAATGGACATTAACCATCATCATCATCACCATCATATATAAAAGTATTCTCATTTATAATTTATTAAAAGCTTGATTTAATCTCCATGGGAATATTTTTAGTAGTTATGAGGATGTTGGGTTTAGATATACCTCAAAAGTGATTATAACCTTTTTGCTTTTAGATTTAATTAAAAAATGTTATAAAATCAAATTAAAATAAAGTATTTGTAAAATATTTTGATTTTGAAATTAGTTATAGTTTTTGGGCATTCGGTATTGACAAGCCAAGGGCCATAGTATTGGCCCATGGTATAAGCCTAGATCCATAACATAATAACCAAAAACCTAAATGGCCTATAATATTATGATTTTTTCCCTATTTAAAATTTAATAATATCCATAATAAATATTCATGATTATACAATTATTATTTTAATTTATATTATAAAATAGATATTAAATACTATTATATATTATATATTTTAATTTATTATATATATATATATATATATATTTTATTTTTTTATCTAAAAAATTACTCATAATTTTATTAATACAAAACCAAATTACAATATAAAAAATTAAATTTAAAAAATATTTCACATCTCAAAATTGACATCTCACCACTAAAGATAGAGCCCCTCTCGGCCCAATGACATATTCCTTTTTCAAAATTTACATATTATATACATCAAATCTGATTTTGCCAGCAGTCTTTTTGGCATTATGTGCGGATACTTTTCTGATTTTTCTTCATCAATCTGCTTTACTAGCTGTCTTTTTGGCGTGATGTGCGGATACTTTTCTGATTTTTCTTATGTGTTGCTTTCCTTTGAAATGAATATCACAGGTGTGGTGGCTATTTGATTTCACACCTGTCAAATCCATACTCCATTATGATACCCACTGGTTTCTTCTGGGTTGCTACATCCAATTCAAACAGCATTTCTTTTGCATCTGCTTTTGCTCAACCCGCTTCTATACAAATCGGCACGATTTTTGTCCGCATATTCATTCTGCTTCTCTTTTTGCTCTACTGTGCATTGGTCTGAAGTATTGCAAAATCCATGGACATTTTTACTGGAGCAACATCCAGCCCCATAAGCAGTGCTGTTATTGCTCCAATCATCCAGCTCGTAGATGAGGTTCTTCGCAGAGATGAAAACACTCAACTTCTGCAAGATCAGCTCACCCGTATGAAGGCACTCTTACAAGACATTAACAGTCAGATTCAACATGAGCAAAGAAGTCCCCGGGACACACTAAAAGATTGGTTGCAAAGGCTTCACCATTCACTGGAAGGTGCCAAAGGCGTCATAGATCGCTCCCAACAACATACATGGTGTTTAGATTGCATTCTCTGCAAGCCCAGACTCGCTACACAAATTAGAGAGTGCAACACAAATTTCGATCAACTCTTAAGCAATCTTCAAAGAGACTTTTCAATCTTTCGTGATGCTGAACAGATGGTATCGTCGGCACCACTGCAAGCAGAGACATTGCTTCAGACAGTACTGGAGTCCCGATCGTCGGCACCACTACAAACAGAGACATTGCTTCAGAGAGTACCGGAGTCCGGATTTGTGGGATCTGGGATTAAAGACGGCGAGATGCAGCTGTGGAGATGGCTCGACAACGAAGATCGTCAATTTCGCATAATGGGCATTTACGGCATGGGCGGCATCGGCAAGACATCGCTTCTGAAAACAATCTACAATGCATACAAGAAAGGTAAGTTGCTGGAAGCCGTAATTTGGACAACTGTTTCTCAAATTTATAACAATGCAGACATGCAGAGTATCATTGAGGAGGAAATCAATTTAAATCTAGGGAGTCGTACTTCTAATGCTGAGAGCAGTTCTGCTGTTGATATGAGTAAGAGGAAACTCTGTGCATGTCTGAGGCAAAATAAATTTCCTCTGGTATTAGATGACATGTGGAGGGAACTTCAACTGGATGAAGAAATGGGCATCCCAGTGGGCAATGATAGAGGTAGCAGAGTGCTAATCTCTACGCGCAGCTTTGATGTGATCAGAAGAATGGGAGCAGATGACTTCTCCATAGAAATGCAACCGCTATCCAGCTCTGAAGGGTGGCAATTGTTCTGCAGAGGAGCTTTCAAAGCAGGCAGTGCTCCAACAAAAGATATAGAGGATGTGGCCACACAAATTGCGGGAGAGTGTAATGGACTGCCGTTGGCCATAAATGTTGTAGCGGCAGCCATGAAGGGTAAGACTAGTGTAAATGAGTGGCATCTTGCTTTCAATCAGATGAAAAATATGGATCCTGGTTTTCTAGGGTATAGCGGCATTGGTCAAGGTCTCTTTTGGAGGCTGAAATGGAGTTACGATTGTTTGCCTGACTCCGTCTTGAAGATTTGCTTTTTATATTGTGCTACGTTTCACAAGCGAATTAGTGTGAACGTCTTGGTGGAAATGTGGATAGGAGAGGGACTGATCAATAGCAGAGGAAGCAGCTATTTAATGGACTTGGGACTCAGGTATGTAGAGTTATTAATGGAACGCTGCTTGTAGAGTTATTAATGGAACGCTGCTTGTTTCAAAGTGTTTATAATGATACTGGGTATAGGTACATAAAGGTTCACGATGTTGTGCATGACCTGGCAGTCTATATTGGCGAGAAGGAAGAACAATGTTTCTTTTGTACAGGTAAAAACCTCGAAGAGTTTTCCGCTCAGAAAGAGACTGACAATTGCAAAAGAATAGCAATTGGGCATAATAATATTTCTGTTTTGCCAACAGATTTCAGCTGCCCCAACCTCCTCACTTTGATGTTGGGCTATAATCAAAGTTCCAAATGGCTTTTTAGTCAATCTCACCTCTGAGAGTTCTCGATCTGTCTAAGAGAAAATAGGATCGTTGCCCATATCACTGTGGCATCTCAGACAGCTTGAGTTTCTCAATTTGTATAACACTTTAATCAAGGGTTTACCTGAAGACATATGCAATCTTTCTCAGCTTCAGATTTTGGATCTTTATAACTGTAGAAAGTTAGACTCGTTGCCTTGTAATATAGGAGCGCTTGAAAACCTGAAGACTTTAAGGTTAAACGACTGTCATAGCCTAACAGGGATTCCCCTTGAGATCTCTCAACTTACATCATTGAATAGCTTGTTATTGTGTATATCAGAGAAGAGTATAATGGAGGTGGAGGAAGTGAAGAGTAGTGTTTGCAGTTTGAAAGATCTCACAAATTGCTCAAAATTGATGGAGCTTGAGGTACATGTAAAGGCAGGAATTGAAGTAAAGGGAATACGTTCAGGAATTAAAGTGGGTGTAATGGGAAGTTGGTTGGAGATGAGGAACCTGACATTGGCATTCGATGTGGAAGACGATGATGTGGTGGAAGATCTCCCGCAGGACATGCAGAGCATGAAGAAGCTGCAGAGATTTGTGCTTGAAAATTACCATGGCAGATGTCTACCCAATTGTATTTGCGAGTTTCTACAATTGGAGAGGTTATATTTGCATAGATGTTTTCAGCTCGGGAAGCTTCTTCCATTGGAGAGATTGCCAAATTTAAGGGCACTGTCATTAAGCAGCTGCACTAAGTTAAAGGAGTTGGAGATCGGGGCATGGGGAAGTGGTAGCGGATTTCCGATGTTAGAAAGTTTGAAGCTGAGGGATTTACCCATGTTAGAGAATCTGGCAAGTTCATCATCAAATGTTGTGTGGAATGAGCAAACATTGCCTAGACTTTAGGTGTTGACCATAAGAGATTGCCAGTTATGGAAGAGATTGCCGGTGAGGATAGACCAACTACCAAGTTTGGAAACCATAGAAGTTTAAAAATTGGTGGGAAAAGAATGATATTGAGTATCATTCAATTGTATTTATTGAATAGTGTAAATATAAATTAAATAATAATCACATTTCTCTATTTATGTGATTCATTTAAAAAATCATTGTCTGAGTATCATTCAATTGTATTTATTGAAGTGTAAATATAAATTAAATAATAATCATATTTCTCTATTTATGTGATTGATTTAAAAAATCATTGTCTGTTATATCTTTTTGGAAAACCTCCGGGATTGATGGAAAAATGTCATGTAATGTTTTGTCAGTGATTTTAAACCAGTGAAGCTCTAAGGGTTAGGTTAATTGGTGAAATCAGTGCCTCCCTGATCGGGAGGTCATAGGGTCCATTCTCTCTCAAGCTTTTGGAGTTAGGTCTAGTTATTGGCCGCTGGGCTTGATTCCCTTCGAAATAGATAGATTTTTCCTTGATTCCCTTCAAATCAAGCTTTTGGAGTTAGGTCTAGTTATTGGCCGCTGGGCTTGATTCCCTTCGAAATAGATAGATTTTTCCTTGATTCCCTTCGAAATAGATTTTTCCTATTAAACCCACAACCAGCTGAACCCATGACATTAAAATGTCAGTGACAGCCAAAAAAAATTTCAAGCTCATGTAATTGATTGTTATATTTCAAGAAACCTTAATGTTGATATTTTAGAAGTCTTGTATCATTCATGTTATTGAGTGAATTAGTCTCCAAGGATTTTCCAAAGAGGCTAGAATAGAAATAAACATAGTTACAGGTTCACTTTTACTTGTCTCATCTTCCGTCTTGCCAAACTAGTCCGGTGAAGCAACATACAACGCTATGGGCACTTTCTTCATTTTTCTTTCCTGGTCAACCGACCCTCTGTGTTGCCCTCAGAACTAGAGTTTAAAATTCCACACTCTCTCAGCACTCCAAGACTGTTTGGTGCCGCAAGCCAAACCCCTTATTGCGAACACAGGTAAAAGTTAAAACGACCAACCAAATTTCGGGTAGAGGGGTTACTGGCTTGAGGGCTTGATATTCGACATATGTGAGGCTTTGGGCAGACTGAAACTCTCAGTGTGAGATCTCACGCTCATGAGATTTGAATTTTTTAAGTACCAATTTTCTTCTCTCTTTTTCAGGGTTAGGACAATTCTGCTATTTAATGTACCAGTCAATTACTTGTCATTTGGTTTCTTCGAAGGTTTTTTTTCTTTTTAACTTCTCTGCGACAATTATTTTAGGCCAGTGATTCTGATCTGTATTTTTTTTTAAGTAATTTAACAATTGAAAGATCACTAAAGCTTTCATCGGAAATAAATCAGCTTCAGCTAGCAGGATCATTCAGCTAGCAGGATCTCTTGAGACAATTGATTTGACTTTGAAAATATCAATGATTAAATACTTTTGAATTCTTTCTAATTGTCTCCACTTGTGATTGCACATACTATTCCCTCAACCTTCACAGCCATAGAATACAACCTGTGTAACCAACAACCCCAAAAGAGTTTTGCTACCCAGGCGGAGCAATTGCCCGGATGGCCAAAAATGGTTGGAATCAGAGCAAAAAAAATTCAAAAAATCTTGTAGAGACAGTGTTTGAATCGTGTTTTTATGGGGATTTAGCACAATCTTAAAAATTTTGAAGTTTAACAACTATAACTTGGATTTACAAAAATCTTGACTGGATTCCATAACTTTCCGGGCAATTCCTCCTGCTGATTAGACTACCCCTCTTCTAATCTATAATTCTGTTTTCCTACCTCTGTTCTATGGAAAATAAAAATAAAATTAACCTGTTACTTATTTTCTCTTCATGGAAAAGATCATAACTAATTGAAATTTCAGTGCAATAGATGCCAACATGAGTGAAGGAATCTGCTACTCTTCCTCCTATATCAGTTGAAAATGTTTCTTCCCGTTTCTTTCATCCCATTTGCCAGCGTACAAACAACTTAGCTGCAAATTTCTTCTACTTGGTCTGCTTTTGCTCAACTCACTGACTCATTTGCAGATATTTTTTTATGCATGTTCATTCTACGCTTTCTCTGAGATTGGTTTGGAGCTGAAAAGGCCATGGAGAACGTTTCGACTGGAATGGCAGGCATCACCAGGCAACACCATTAGCAGCTTCACTCCACCAACTCACAAGTGATGTAATTCATTTGGATCGAAATACTTAGCTTCTGCAAGATAAGCTCCGTCCCATGAAGGTCCTCTTACAAGATATTACAAAGGGAATTCAACACGAACACACAAGCCCAGCGGACATTGTCAAAGATTAATGATGCCAAACGCGTTATGGATAGTGCCCATCAACGAAAAGGGTGTCTAGATTGTTTACTTTGCAGAACAATAACACAAGTTAGAGAATGCAATGCATATTTCGATCGACTGTGTCAATCTTGAAAGGGATTTTTCAATAATTGTAAATACCAGACAGACTGTTTCCTCTGCACCACTGCAATCAGAGGCGTCGCTTCAACAAGTACCACAGTATCGACAAACATCTTTGCTCAAAATCGTCTATAACGCCTACAAGAAAGGTAAATGGTTTGAAGCCTTAAAAGAAAGGTAAATTGTTTGAAGCCATAATTTGGACAGTTGTTTCTCAAAATTATAGCATTTCAAGCTTGGAGACTGATTTTGCAAAGCAAATCCATTTAACACTGATATTGCAAAGCAAATCAATTTAAAACTTTAGTGTTGAGATTGCAAAGATGGAGATTAAAATATATATTGATTAGGGCTGGCAATATGGCACTAGTAAAACACACCCAGTGAGAATTCACTAGAACTATTACACCTATTTCACTAAGAATCTCCAAATCGGGTTGGCCACCTGCAGTATTGATTTCCCCTGGAATCTCGCTCTAATGACCTACTGTGCACTCCAATCTCGAAAAGTGATTTGATTTATTTGAATGAGATATACATTTATTTTGCTTATTCATCTTAATTGCTCAGGATGGACGAAAGAAAACGTAAATGAATTACAAAACCTTATGAATGAGGTTATCATTCGAAAATATGTAAAATAATTTATTAGAAATGGTTTATTATTTTTAATTTATTTAAAATATTATATATATTATAAATTATAAAATTTTATTAATAATAAAAAATTATATATTATGAGAGAGTTTATGTTTCTACTACATATATGATATATGAGTTGGGGTATTATCTTTTCTCTTTGAGTTTTTTTTGTTTTTTTGCCCTTTCCTCTTAGCCTTTCATCTTTTTATCTCATTTATGTTAGAGGAGTATGTTTACTAATGTGATGGAATTATGGATGATTGGGAGATTGGTAATTTTTCATAGAGCTATATTGTTATTTGTTTTGATAATTGTATTTCTTTATTTACACATTAAATTCACCTCATAGTGTCATATCATTATTCAATTTTACAACATTATTCAACAACATATGTAGTTATGTAGAAAAAACATCATCATCAAATGATTCAACAAAAGAGAGTACAATGATCCATATCTTCATCCATACAACTATCCATCAACATCAACTAAACAATATTCATGAAATGAACCCAACAATGCTAATACTCAAAAAACTGATTCAGAAGTTCGTAATTCATTGTTACTGTCTACGATCAACTGTCGAACCCTGTGGTCAATGAGCGAAATCTATGACCAATTGATAAAACCAAACCTTAGTTTCCTGCCACAATGAGGACGTGTTGTGCGCACGGCTAAAAGGATTCAGTTGCACGTATGAGCCAACTAGTGTGCGACTACAACCGAGATTTCTCTGTGACATGTTTGTAGTTGAGACCCAAAACCCCAAAATAGGGATGCGAGCTTCAGGCCGTACAATTTCACCTTTGTATGAACCCATTCCTCCACGGACCTGCCTCAGATTTGTGCGAGCCAAAAACAAGGAAGAATAGAAGAATGATCCAAGATGATTGTCCAAATGAGGTTGAGGTCACTTGTATTTATAGCTTTCCATGGGTGTCCAATTTGCTTTAAGGCTGACCTGATCAAATATGCACATGTGGGCTTTCAATTCAAAAATATACTTTCCCTTATCCAAATTGAGGGCTTCAATATTCAAAATTGGTCCTCTCAAAAAGAGGAATCTCGTCCCATTGTTGGAATTTGTCACTAAGCTACCAAATTAACACTCTCTCAGCTAGGGAGAAATTTTAATTGCATCATGTAATCATCGTAAAAATCTCGTCATCAAATCATATCCAATCTCAAGTATCTCATCATCAAATGTTGTCACTACTCATCTTGGCTCATCCTTGCTTATTCTTACTTATCTCTTGATTGTCTTTACTCATATGCTAAATATTCTCAAATCTAAAAAGAAGAATTCGACATCGGAGGGGAGCTCAATCTACCACCCTCTATCCATCGAGGAGCCACTTCTACCACCCAAAATCACTACCAATGGGGAGCCAATGCTACAATCCAAGAAACATGAGAGAGCTTATCATCATGGAGCACATCTCATCCTGAAACCATATCGGGGAGCTTAGTCGCAACCTGGAACTGCATAGGGGAGCATATCTCAACCCAATAATCACATCGGAGAGCACATCTCAACTTGAAACCACATCAAGTAGCTTAGTCTCAACCTGGAACTGCATAGGGGAGCATATTTCAACCTAAAAATCACATCCGGGAGCACATCTCAACCTAGAATCTCATGGGGGAGAAAAAAATCTTCAACCCCATATATAGCAATAAGTGATATAGGGGAGCACATTTCAACCCATCCTATTTCCCATTGGTATTTCCAACAATGACTCTCAATAGTCATGTGGTAGAACACTTACATCATAATCTGAGCTTGTGTGAGATACCCGACTTACCAAAGGTAAGGACCCCCAAGCCTCCTCAACCCGTTGGTCAAACGAGGAGGGACAATCCCAACAAGCCCAGCTTGTGGGTATGATTCCAACTAGAGTATACTATGCAAAGTCCAAGATAGGGGAGAAACATCTCCAACCTTATGGGTTACAGATAGGGGAGAAATATGTATGACCCTATTTTCCAGAGATCCCTTAACCCCAGGAGCCCTCCATCTCAATTCCTCACGTTGGGAGCTCAGACAAGGGGAATAGTTGGCTCATTGTTCTCGATCAATACTTCTCTTTGTGGATAAGAAACATATCATCGTGCTCATATTTGGTATCGACTTAATCATCATGTCACAATAGTAGCAGTCTCTTGTTTATGTAGGACATCAAATCAAATATTATGTTAGAACACACACACACACACACACACACACATATATATCACAAACAAATACTTTATTCATCCTCCCTCTCATGGAGACAATAACCACAAGCTTAAGCTTGTCTTGTATGACATCGCTGTCTCAATATATGAAGAGATCTCAGTCCCAACTATATAGGAGATTCTTTTCCAATCGGATCTCACTCATTATTATCACAATGTATCCCTGTCATATCCAGAACCTACTCAAAAAAATTCTCCAAATAGCTTCTTCAACCTGACTCACAACTAGCCATGCCAACATCATCATACTCAACCTTGATCGTGCTTAATGCTACGAATATTACATCAAAATATCATGACAAATCTCTTATTAAGGGAACACCCAAATGTGCTCATCTTATCAAAATTATAGTGACCTCCGGAGGCTTCTCTCCAAGTTTTTTGAGCATAGGAATAAAATCTTAAATCAAACTAAATAATTTGTTTCTTTAGGTCCCATAGACCAAAGTTTGGTCTCAATGGACATTAACCATCGTCATCATCATCATCATCATCATATATAAAAGTATTCTCATTTTTAATTTATTAAAAGCTCGATTCAATCTCCATGGTAATATTTTTAGTAGTTATGAGGATGGTGGGTTTAGATATACCTAAAAAGTAATTATAACCTTTTTGCTTTTAGATTTAATTAAAAAATGCTATAAAATCAAATTAAAATAAAGTATTTGTAAAATATTTTGATTTTGAAATTAGTTATAGTTTTTGAGCATGTGGTATTGACAAGCCAATGGCCATAGTATTGGCCCATGGTATAAGCCTAGATCCATAACATAATAACCAAAAACCTAGATAGCCCATGATATTATGATTTTTTCCCCTCCTCTTCCTCTCTCTATCTTTCTCTCATGCTCATTGACTCATGGTATTGTAAAAATTCCTATTTAAAATTTAATAATATCCATAATAAATATTCATGATTATACAATTATTATTTTAATTTTATATTATAAATAAATATTAAATACTATTTATATATTATATATTTTAATTTGATATATATTATTATTTTTTTATCCCAAAAAATTACTCATAATTTATTAATACAAACCAAATTACAATATAAAAAATTAAATTTAAAAAATATTTCACATCTCAAAATTGACATCTCACCACTAAAGATAGAGCCCCTCTCGGCCCAATGACATATTCCTTTTTCAAAATTTACATATTATATACATCAAATCTGATTTTGCCAGCAGTCTTTTTGGCATTATGTGCGGATACTTTTCTGATTTTTCTTCATCAATCTGCTTTACTAGCTGTCTTTTTGGCGTGATGTGCGGATACTTTTCTGATTTTTCTGATGTGTTGCTTTCCTTTGAAATGAATATCACAGGTGTGGTGGCTATTTGATTTCACACCTGTCAAATCCATACTCCATTATGATACCCACTGGTTTCTTCTGGGTTGCTACATCCAATTCAAACAGCATTTCTTTTGCATCTGCTTTTGCTCAACCCGCTTCTGTACAAATCTGCACGAATTTTGTCCGCATATTCATTCTGCTTCTCTTTTTGTTCTACTGTGCATTGGTCTGAAGTTTTGCAAAATCCATGCACATTTTTACTGGAGCAACATCCAGCCCCATAAGCAGTGCTGTTATTGCTCCATTCATCCAGCTCGTAGATGACGTTCTTTGCAGAGATGAAAACACTCAACTTCTGCAAGATCAGCTCAACCGTATGAAGGCACTATTACAAGACATTAACAGTCAGATTCAACCTGAGCAAAGAAGTCCGCCGGGCACACTAAAAAATTGGTTGCAAAGGCTTCACCATTCACTGGAAGATGCCAAAGGCGACATAGATCGCTCCCAACAACATACATGGTGTTTAGATTGCATTCTCCGCAAGCCCAGACTCGCTACACAAATTAGAGAGAGGAATACAAATTTCGATCAACTCTTCAGCAATCTTGAAAAAGACTTTTCAATCTTTCGTGATGCTGAACAGATGGTATCGTCGGCACCACTGCAAGCAGAGACATTGCTTCAGACAGTACCGGAGTCCGGATTTGTGGGATCCGAGGTTAAAGACGGCGAGATGCAGCTGTGGAGATGGCTCGACAACGAAGATCGTCAATTTCGCGTAATGGACATTTACGGCATGGGCGGCATTGGCAAGACATCGCTTCTGAAAACAATCTACAATGCATACAAGAAAGGTAAGTTGTTGGAAGCCGTAATTTGGACAACTGTTTCTCAAATTTATAACATTGCAGACCTGCATAGTATCATTGCAGAGGAAATCAATTTAAATCTAGGGAGCCGTACTTCTAATGCTGAGAGCAGTTCTGCTGTTGATATGAGAAAGAGGAAACTCTGTGCATGTCTGAGGGAAAAGAAATTTCTTCTGGTATTAGATGAGATGTGGAGGGAACTTCAACTGAATGAAGAATTGGGCATCCCAGTGGGCACTGATAGAGGTAGCAGAGTGCTAATCTCTACGCGCAGCTTTGATGTGATCAGAAGAATGGGGGCAGATGACTTCTCCATAGAAATGCAACCGCTATCCAGCTCTGAAGGGTGGCAATTGTTCTGCAGAGGAGCTTTCAAAGCAGGCAGTGCTACAACAAAAGATATAGAGGATGTGGCCACACAAATTGCGGGAGAGTGTAATGGACTGCCGTTGGCCATAAATGTTGTAGCGGCAGCCGTGAAGGGTAAGACTAGTGTAAATGAGTGGCATCTTGTTTTCAATCAGATGAAAAATATGGATCCTGGTTTTCTAGGGTATAGCGGCATTGGTCAAGGTCTCTTTTGGAGGCTGAAATGGAGTTACGATTGTTTGCCTGACTCCGTCTTGAAGAATTGCTTTTTATATTGTGCTATATTTCACAAGCGAATTAGTGTGAACGTCTTGGTGAAAATGTGGATAGGAGAGGGACTGATCAATAGCAGAGGAAACAGCTATTTAATGGACTTGGGACTCAGGTATGTAGAGTTATTAATGGAACGCTGCTTGTAGAGTTATTAGTGGAACGCTGCTTGTTTCAAAGTGTTTATAATGATACTGGGTATAGGTACATAAAGGTTCACGATGTTGTGCATGACCTGGCAGTCTATATTGGCGAGAAGGAAGAACAATGTTTCTTTGGTACAGGTAAAAACCTCGAAGAGTTTCCCGCTCAGAAAGAGACTGACAATTGCAAAAGAATAGCAATTGGGCATAATAATATTTCTGTTCTGCCAACAGATTTCAGCTGCCCCAACCTCCTCACTTTGATGTTGGGCTATAATCAAAGTTTAACAGAGGTTCCAAATGGCTTTTTAGTCAATCTCACCTCTGAGAGTTCTCGATCTGTCTAAGAGCAAATAGAATCGTTGCCCATATCACTTTAATCAAGGGTTTACCTAAAGACATATGCAATCTTTCTCAGCTTCAGATTTTGGATCCTTATAACTGTAGAAAGTTAGAATCGTTGCCTTGTAATATAGGAGCGCTTGAAAACCTGAAGACTTTAAGGATAAACGACTGTCATAGCCTAACAGGATTCCCCTTGAGATCTCTCAACTTACATCATTGAATAGCTTGTTATTGTGTATATCAGAGAAGAGTATAATGGAGGTGGAGGAAGTGAAGAGTAGTGTTTGCAGTTTGAAGGATCTCACAAATTGCTCAAATTTGATGGAGTTTGAGGTACATGTAAAGGCAGGAATTGAAGTAAAGGGAATACGTTCAGGAATTAAAGTGGGTGTAATGG
This sequence comes from Pinus taeda, assembly GCA_000404065.3. Classification (NCBI taxonomy): domain Eukaryota; kingdom Viridiplantae; phylum Streptophyta; class Pinopsida; order Pinales; family Pinaceae; genus Pinus; species Pinus taeda. Next base: position 74,268 of record APFE031266064.1, read on the forward strand.
GAAGTTAGTTGGAGATGAGGAACCTGACACTGGCATTCGATGTGGAAGACGATGATGTGGTGGAAGATCTCCCGCAAGACATGCAGAGCATGAAGGAGCTGCAGAGATTTGTGCTTGAAAATTACCATGGCAGATGTCTACCCAATTGTATTTGCGAGTTTCTACAATTGGAGAGGTTATATTTGCATAGATGTTTTCAACTGAGGAAGTTTCCTCCATTGGAGAGATTGCCAAATTTAAGGGCACTGTCATTAAGCAGCTGCATTAAGTTGAAGGAGTTGGAGATCGGGGCATGGGGAAGTGGTAGCGGATTTCCGATGTTAGAAAGTTTGAAGCTGAGGGATTTACCCATGTTAGAGAATCTGGCAAGTTCATCATCAAATGTTGTGTGGAATGAACAAACATTGCCTAGACTTTAGGTGTTGACCATAAGAGATTGCCAGTTATTGAAGAGATTGCCGGAGACCAACTACCAAGTTTGGAAACATAGAAGTTCAAAAAAATTGGTGGGAAAAGAATGATATTGAGTATCATTCAATTGTATTTATTGAATAGTGTAAATATAAATTAAATAATAATCACATTTCTCTATTTATGTGATTCATTTAAAAAAGCATTGTCTGCTATTTCTTTTTGGAAAGAATGATATTGAGTATCATTCAATTGTATTTATTGAATAGTGTAAATATAAATTAAATAATAATCATATTTCTATATTTATGTGATTGATTTAAAAAATCATTCTGTTATATCTTTCTGGAAAACCTCCCGGATTGATGGAAAAATGTCATGTAATGTTTTCTTAGTGATTTTAAACTAGTGAAGCCCTAAATAGATTTAAAAAATCATTCTGTTATATCTTTCTGAAAAACCTCCTAGATTGATGGAAAAATGTCATGTAATGTTTTGTTAGTGATTTTAAACTAGCTAAGCCCCAAGGGTTAGGTTAAGTGGTGAAATTAGTGCCTTCCTGATGGGGAGGTCACAGGGTCCATTCTCCCAAAGCCTTTGGAGTTAGGTCTAGTTATTAGCAGCTAGGCTTGATTCCCTTCAAAATAGATTTTTCCATTGAACTCATAACCAGTTGAACCCATGACATTAAAATGTCAGTGACAGCCAAAAAAAAATTCAAACTCACCAGTTAAACCCATGACACTAAAATGTCAGTGACAGCCAAAAAAAATTTCAAGCTCACCAGTTGAACCCATGACATTAAAATGTCAGTGACAGCCAATTTCTTTTTTCTAACTCACGTAATTGATTGTTATATTTCAAGAAACCTTAATGTTGATATTTTAGAAGTCTTATATCATTCATGTTATTGAGTGAATTAGTCTCCAAGGATTTTCCAAACAGGCTAGAATAGAAATAAACATAGTTACAGGTTCACTTTACTTGTCTCATCTTCCGTCTTGCCAAACTAGTCCGGTGAAGCAGTATACAACGCTATGGGCACTTTCTTCATTTTTCTTTCCTGGTCAACCGACCCTCTGTGTTGTCCTCAGAACTAGAGTTTAAAATTCCACACTCTCTCAGCACTCCAAGACTGTTTGGAGCCGCAAGCCAAACCCCTTATTGCGAACACAGGTAAAACGACCAACCAAATTTCGGGAAGAAGGGTTACTGGCTTGAGGGCTTGATATTCGACATATGTGAGGCTTTGGGCAGACTGAAACTCTCAGTGTAAGATCTCACGCTCATGAGATTTGAATTTTTTAAGTACCAATTTTCTTCTCTCTTTTTCAGGGTTAGGACAATTCTGCTATTTAATGTACTACTTAATTATTTGTCATTTGGTTTCTTCTAAGGTTTTTTTTTCTTTTTAACTTCTCTGCAACAATTATTTTAGGCCAGTGATTCCGATCTGTATTTAATTTTTTTTTAAGTAATTTAACAAGTGAAAGATCACTAAAGTTTCAATCGGAAATAAACTAGCTTCAGCTAGCAGGATCTCATAAGAGACCATTGATTTGACTTTGAAAATATCAATGATTAAATACTTTTGAATTCTTTCTAATTGTTTCCACTTGTGATTTTACATACTATTCCCTCAACCTTCACAGCATAGAATATAACCTGTGTAACCAACAACCCCAAAAAAGTTTTGCTACCGAGGCAGAGGAATTGCCCGGATGGGCAAAAATGACTGGAATCCAGGCAAAAAAATTTCAAAAAATCTTGTAGAGACAGTGTTTGAATCGTGTTTTTGATGGTGGAAATGGATTCAGCACAATCAAGAATGTCTAGGACACTTAAAATTTTGAAGTTTAACAACTATAACTTGGATTTACAGAAATCTTGGCCCGATTTTCTCTAAATATAACCAGAATTTCCATAACTTTCCAGGCAATTCCTCCTGCTAGTTAGACTACCCCTCTTCTAATCTAATATTCTGTTTTCCTACATCTGTTCTATGGAAAATAGAAATAAAATTAACCTGCTACTTATTTTCTCTTCATGGAAAAGATCATAACTAATTGAAATTTCAGTGCAATAGATGCCAACATGAGTGAAGGAATCTGCTACTCTTCCTCCTATATCAGTTGAAAATGTTTCTTCCCGTTTCTTTCATCCCATTTACCAGCGTACAAACGACTTAGCTGCAAATTTCTTCTACTTGGTCTGCTTTTGCTCAACTCACTGACTCATTTGCAGATATTTTTTTATGCATGTTCATTCTACGCTTTCTCTGAGATTGGTTTGGAGCTGAAAAGGCCATGGAGAACGTTTCGACTGCAATGGCAGGCATCACCAGGCAACACCATTAGCAGCTTCACTCCAACTCACAAGTGATGTAATTCATTTGGATCGAAATACTTAGCTTCTGCAAGATAAGCTCCGTCCCATGAAGGTCCTCTTACAAGATATTACAAATGGAATTCAACACGAACACACAAGCCCGCCGGACATTGTCAAAGATTAATGATGCCAAACGCGTTATGGATAGTGCCCATCAACGAAAAGGGTGTCTAGATTGTTTATTTTGCAGAACAACAACACAAGTTAGAGAATGCAATGCATATTTCGATCGACTGTGTCAATCTTGAAAGGGATTTTTCAATAATTGTAAACACCAGACAGACTGTTTCCTCTGCACCACTGCAATCAGAGGCGTCGCTTCAACAAGTACCACAGTATCGACAAAAACATCTTTGCTCAAAATCGTCTATAACGCCTACAAGAAAGGTAAATGGTTTGAAGCCTTAAAAGAAGGGTAAATTGTTTGAAGCCATAATTTGGACAGTTGTTTCTCAAAATTATAGCATTTCAAGCTTGGAGACTGATATTGCAAAGCAAATCAATTTAAAACTTTAGTGTTGAGATAGCAAACATGGAGATTAAAATATATATTGATTAGGGCTGGCAATATGGCACTAATAAAACACACCCAATGAGAATTCACTAGAACTATTACACCTATTTCACTAAGAATCTCCAAATCGGGTTGGCCACCTGCAGTATTGATTTCCCCTGGAATCTCGCTCTAATGACCTACTGTGCACACCAATCTCGAAAAGTGATTTGATTTATTTGAATGAGATATACATTTATTTTGCTTATTCATCTTAATTGCTGAGGATGGACGAAAGAAAACGTAAATGAATTACAAAACCTTATGAATGAGGTTATCATTCGAAAATATGTAAAATAATTTATTAGAAATGGTTTATTATTTTTAATTTATTTAAAATATTATATATATTATAAATTATAAAATTTTATTAATAATAAAAAATTATATATTATGAGAGAGTTTATGTTTCTACTACATATATGATATATGAGTTGGGGTATTATCTTTTCTCTTTGAGTTTTTTTTGTTTTTTTGCCCTTTCCTCTTAGCCTTTCATCTTTTTATCTCATTTATGTTAGAGGAGTATGTTTACTAATGTGATGGAATTATGGATGATTGGGAGATTGGTAATTTTTCATAGAGCTATATTGTTATTTGTTTTGATAATTGTATTTCTTTATTTACACATTAAATTCACCTCATAGTGTCATATCATTATTCAGTTTTACAACATTATTCAACAACATATGTAGTTATGTAGAAAAAACATCATCATCAAATGATTCAACAAAAGAGAGTACAATGATCCATATCTTCATCCATACAACTATCCATCAACATCAACTAAACAATATTCATGAAATGAACCCAACAATGCTAATACTCAAAAAACTGATTCAAAAGCTCGTAATTAATTGTTACTGTCTACGATCAACTGTTGAACCCTGTGGTCAATGAACAAAATCTATGACCAACTGATAAAACCAAACCTTAGTTCCCTGCCACAATGAGGACGTGTTGTGCGTACGACTAAAAGGATTCAGTTGCACGTATGAGCCAACTAGTGTGCGATTACAACCGAGATTTCTCTGTGACATGTTTGATCCAGGGGGATATTGGTCGCCACCTGCCAAGTCCATCTGGACCCCCATCATTGTTTCTCTCAGCATTTTCAGTTTCCTTAATTGTATCACAACTTACTATTTTTAGCAGTTTTTCGGGTCCTGAACTTCCGGAGCTGTTTTGAGGCCCTAAACGACGTTTTTTGGGGAATCCAGGGTGGGTCCATGCAATGGACCGATGTTGTACATTCCAACAATGGTAGTTCTCGATAGATCTTTCTAACGAGCTATCATACGCGTCAAACGGAGATCGTATGCCAAAGTTACGACCCCGGGAAATTGATGTACCAATTTACCCAAAACGGGGCCCACAATTTGGCGTTCATCTTCTAAGGGTCGGTTTTGGAATGTGAAGGGTTTTCCATTGTTTCTCAATAATAAATAGGCCTTCGAGCCTCATTGTAACACAAGTTCGGAACAGTTCAGAGACATGTAGCCGCACATCTCTTCTCAGAGATAAGCTACCATCGTCCTAGCTGGTTTAATTCCAATTCTGGTTGTAAGGGTTGTAAGCATATTTCAATATTTTCCATTAATGAAATGAAGTGTTATTTCCGCTGCATCTCTTTATTTATGGTTATCGCATCTCTGTATTTATGGTTATCTCTGTAATCTATTGCGTTCCTGTTTAAAATCCGGATCATGTAGTGGCATATAGAGTAAACCAAGGTACTTACTCTTTTGCTGCATTTTTTTTTCGTGTGCTGACAGATTTTATATCATCGCATGCCTTTTAATACTCATATAATACAAATCAATTGAACAGAGATTCAAACTGTTTGTGTGTGACATTTATAGTTTATACCATCAGCCAAAAGAAAGTGAAGGTGTTGACGAATTGACTTTTTCAGCAAAAGCACGTGAAGTGATAACAGTTCTGTTGGCGGGGAATGGAGAAGGTTTGACACAGCGTTCACATATGTAACATGAAACTGTCTGAAGAGACCATTCACGGATTCAACCAAACAAACCACGACATCCACCTTGGCATAATGAAGTATGAGTAAAAGATAGAAGTTGTGAGGCTTGGTGGGAGACATGGGTGAGTATGAGTAAAAAATGGAATAGGATTAGACGGGTGGCGGAAGACGTGTTACCTCAAACAACCAAGCGTGCCGTGTTTGAATTGTTCTCTATTCATTTAATAAAAATATTTTTTTCCTCATATTCAGTGACACGGTGGTGATCTGGTAGCCAAGAAAATCGGATCTAGGCGGATTTCTCAAAGAAATCGGAATATGGCTGCAACTGTTAAAAAATACACTGTTTTTTCACACGCGACAGGCAAAAAGGGGTTCCAAAGAACCGAGGATTTCTCCCAGACCGCTACAAATTTCTTCAAACGGTTTTTGGGTTATCTAAATGACCCAGCTAGAGAAACAACCCATGTTTTATTTTCTTCAAATTCACCACCGTTTGGGCAAATCGAATGTTTTAAATTTGATGTTTTTCTGAGTTTTGCGTTTTTTCTGAGTTGATGTTCTTACTGTTCTGCTTTTATGAATTGCTGCATTCAGTTTTTTTTTTTTGTTTGATTTGCAATTTGAACACAGAGAAATTACAAATGAACAATATAAAAATTTTCAAAGACATTGGTGTTGTTTCATTTGTTATGATCAGGTATTTTGACTGTAAGTGATGGACTATAAGTGATGGTTTCACAGAGGCGGAACGGTTGTATGAGCGGAAGATGCAGGAGGATTGCGGAGAAAACCAGCGGTTATAAAACAAAAAGAATATAGAGCATGAAATGAAAATGAGTTTACGGAACATAGGCTTGTATAAACAAATCATGAACTGGCAATCGTAAACTCTAGCAGAGTTTTAAAATAAAAGGTTGCAGAGTGACGTTAGCAAATTCATAAAATGACTACAGAGTGGTGTATTGGATTGAAGAAAACAAAAGTTTCTTTATCCTTTTGTGAAGATCCGAAGTCCCAAGAACATAAATTAAAAACAAAAAACATTTGGTTCTCTCGGACTTGCCAATTGATAGATCACTCCACCATTTCTTAGATTGCAAGATAGGAAGGAATTTGGATACCTTGATATTAATGCAAATGAATTGGTAGTTATATTGATATTTCAACACAATGGGTTGTCAATGCCTTTTCTACAAGATATCCAGCTAATCCTTCATACCCTTTCTTTGAAAACTAGATCAGCAGAAGTCCAACCAGATTCCAAAAATGCAGAGTTTTTATTTTAACACAACAGAGTTTTGATTTATTTGGTTTTTTGCAAGTTTGTTTTAAGGCCAAAATTTGATCACGGAGGCAGTTTTTTTTTTTTTTGTTGAAGCCACAGTGGAAACTAGGATTGAAGATAGCCATAGATTATTTTTCTCTTTTTTTTTCTCTGAAATTGTAAAATTTTATAAAAAGGATTAATGAGTTTCAATTTCAGGCAGCAAATACTTCAAGAAAAACATGCTAAAAACAAGACTTTGACTAAGGTCTTAGGCTGGTTTTCATCAATCTGAGCGGGGTGACTAGGATAGGATCCATGTCGGAACAATTCTGGAGATGCCCATGTGGTCGATTTCTTCATTGGACGCTTCTAACCTGCTAAACCTTGAAACAGCTGCGGAATTCTCAACTAGCTGCGGAATCAAAACACTTTCCGCAGCTAAGTTGCAAGACCTTATTAAAACAGGATACAGTGTTTTGAAGACCACTTCAAACCATAACCAGACAATTTTGGACAATTTGAACCTATCAAAGCAGTTGAGTTTCATTTTTTTTTCAAATTTTTTTTTTTGAATCAACTGAAATGATGAAGTTTATTTTGTCTCTTTTTTTTTTAACATAACAATTCTTTTTCTGATCCTCCAGATCACACAAAGTGCAGGAGGAGAGGATACTCAAGATTTTTTTATTTTTATTTTTAGATGTAATAAAAAGGTCTCCTAATTACACTTTCCCGGCAACGGCGCCAAAAATGTCTAGTCAATTTAACGTCTTAAATTGCTCTACATAAATTATCAATCCCGGTATCGTAAACTGATGAAGTGTGGTGCACCATATGTGCTTAGTTAACCTTTTTCTTACTTTAGTTTGTTTTTGGATGTATCTTTCCCTAATGTGTGATGGCGAGGATGAAAGTGAAGTATGGAGTATAGATGGTGATGGTTTCTACAGTGATTTTCTCAAACTTGAAAGTGCTTAAAAAGAAAGCTTTAAAATAACTAAACTGAAATCAATTCTTAAGAGGAAGTAAATGCATCAAACAGTGAACTAATGACAATGGCCCAGTATCCTTGCTGCTGAATGAAAAGAAAGTAAAAACTAAAAGCAACTCAAACTAAAAGCA
>APFE031266064.1:82494-96158 GCA_000404065.3 Pinus taeda
CCACATAAGGGTCTTCTAGAAGCCTCTTTTCAACCTACACATGTCAACAATCTCAACCCATTGGTTAGGTATAAGCTTATGCACATTATTTCCTAATTTTTAACCATAAATTCACTTAAAAGGGTTAGAATTAATAAAGATTGGAAAAACATAAATGTGGTCCAATGATAATGAAAGTGGGATGAATGTGGTGACATAGTAGTGAAATGGAGGTGATATAATGGACATAATAGTGAAAGTGTAATGGAAATGAATGACATTTTCAAGACTCAACAAGGATGCTTCCATTGTGCGGAAGAAATGTGCGAATTGAAAGAAGTATGTGAAGGAGATCTGCACATCGTTTCAATTTGCTATGAAAGATACTAGTTACGAAGACTTTTGCATATTGTTGACTTGTTTACAAACAATAAATGTTATTAAGCACTCAAATGATGTGTTTATTATGCGTCAATTCGACAAATAAATGTTGAAAATACTGTTTTATAATATTTATAGATATGATTTTATTGATATGTTTATAGCAAGTAATCATTACACAATGCATTGTTTGTAAAGGGGCAGTTTTGTTGTTTTGAGCGCTCTCAAACTATGTTTTCTGAGGCCTCGACTCTATGTAAAAATATTTTTCCTTACAGTTAATAGAATTTAGTATTTGCAGAGAAAAAAAAATCATTACACAATACATTAGAGTAAATGCTATTAAGCACTCAAGAAATGTCTTGATTTCCCATTGATTCGTTGGCTATATGTTAATAGTACTGCTAAGCCTTAATTAATTTTTCAATGTTGAGTGCTGAGTCATTTGCACCATATTCATTATATGTCACTTCAAGTTGCCGCATCTTTGCAAAAATTTCCATCTCAACACAGTTTTCCCATATATGGATGCCTTGCACACTTATCCTTTCTCACATGTTCTGGTACTAAATGCTTTCGATAGTTTGCATGTCACCTATTATCATTACAAAATTACATGATATAATATGTTATAAATACTAATGTTTGTTGGTAAACCTTGGTTCTATTGCTATATGGTTTGACGTGTACAAATGATAAATGATATGGATAACATGCTTGCATTTAACCCTTGTAACAGTGACATGTGTTAATCAAATAAACATCGACACTAATTCTCTAGTTAAATAAAAATTCATTGTATTATGAATTTTGTTTGGCATTGCTTTGGGTGATATGTCATTGCACATAATGCTGAAGTGTAGAGAAAACTTTCACTGTGCTTCTTTTGCATTCCACACAACTTTAATCAATTAATTAATTTTAGAATCAAAGACTATACTACGTTACAACTATTAATTTTGTTAAAATATAATATAAATACCCACATTTTATTTTAATAGTTAAAACTAACTAATAATAAAATTTAACCAGATATAACATATAAAATAATTATTTAATTTAATAATAAATTTTTGATTTTTAATAAATATAAAATTTAAAATTAATAAAAATTAAACAATTTATGTATACTTTTTATAGTAATAATCATAATTATAATTAAAACTAAAATAATCTAGTCAAATCACAATGATATGATAATGAGTTACAAATCTATTTTAATGAGTTGTTATAATTCAGTAATAAGATGTCCATCATATCTAGACCTTCAATCATCAAATATAAATTCATATAATATCATAAAGCCTTTTCCTCTATGCTAAATTCTTAACAAGATTTAATCAAATTTATATTTTAATTATTAATGTTTTTTCCCAAAATTTAAATATATAAATTCAAAATAAATATTACTCAATCACAATATAATATTATTAAATTCTAAATTTTATTTTGATTTTATTAAACATTATTAATATTATCTTTATTAAATAATTGGTAAACAAATGTTATAACATCATTATTACTTTCTTAGATTATTTAATCTTAATTGAATAATTAAAGGTTTTTATAAAGCACTGCATTTTTTTTTATTTGAAATTATTTTTAATAATATTCAAAATTTTAATTATTTATTTATATAAAAATAGTAATTTTTAATTGGCAAAATCTACAATAATATTAAAATTTTCACCTTAATTATCTATAAATTTGATATTGATTTTTCAAAATACATAAAAGTGTAATTATACGTTTAATAACACAGAAAAGTTTGTTTGATATGTGACTCAACAATAGTAAGAAATTTAATTTGAGCACCTTTTCCATAATCACATTTATATTAATTTTATTATTACTTATACGTGTTATGAGGGTCACTCTCATTTCCAAATATTAACATTTTTTAAACTTATTTTCCCGGGGTTATACATAGTTATATGCTGTTATTTATATATATAATATATATATGAGAGTGATTTCAGAAATTTACATTCAAAGCAAACGAAGTTTATGTTGGCTTGTTATTACAAAAGCCATATCAAACATAACCTTAATTTTTACAAAATATCAAAAAAGAAAATGGAATTTTTGGCTCTTAAATACAAAATGGGGAATTATTTATCTAACTACATACATTCATATTTTTTTAGGGAGCTAAAATAAGAGAACATAATAGAAAGAAAAAAATAGAAAGTAAAATAAACATGCATACATGTTTTTTTTGAATGAGTAGCTTCAACAAGAATGGGTTTGTTATTGTTGCTAAAGGAGAAACTGAGATCAAGAGGACTAGGTCACATTTTCCATTTTTTTTTCACAATCCTATGCTCCATATCCATAAGAATTTGGTGCATTCAATTTATAGACAAGGCAACATTTTTTTTGAGCCTATTTTGATCTACCAATAGTCTCTCCAAGAGAAACTTTGGGTGTCGGTAGATATCAATTGTGTACACTTACTACTAGTTATGTTTTCTCCTTGTATGACTAGCATCAGGAACCTAATATGTAACCTCGTCCAACACCTCAGTGTCTCTAAGATTGCACCACTCATTACGGAGTTATCTTTCCATCTGAGTGATTTCTTCTTAAATGGGTTGAGGGATTAAGTCTCAATAGTAAGTGGTTGAGATATCAACTCAAATTGAGCCATGAAGTGGCCTCCCTTGGTAGTAAGCTACTTCCCATCTAACTCTAGCTCTTTTTCGGGGCATGGCAACAAGAAATTCGAGTTTAACTTGTCCTTGAATTAAATTGCGAATTAAAATCAAATGATGTTCTCATAACAACTTGTAAATAGTTAATTAAGTTTAATTAACTTAATTAGCTTAGGAATTTCGAGTTGGAAGTCTTTCTGTAGTCATGTATATGTTCTCCCTGAAATTTAGGGGTCCAATATGAGTTTAAATTGAGTTGTAACTAGATAACTCAGTTTACTGAGTTATAGTCAGTTCAACTAGTTCTAGTTGTTTATGGAACTAATAGAGGATTAATAGTGAGTTGGTACACTGGTGCATCCACAAGTGTTACTCTAGTTAACTGAAGAATCCCTCATGAGAAACTTGTGAATGTTGGTTCAAAGAAAGACCCAGTTGAGACTAGAATTCTTGACAATCACTTGTGATATTCTTACATTTTTATTAATTTTCTTTGTGTTATTCTTTTATCTTCTTCTCAACAAAAATTATAAAATAAAGAACATGAAGATCAATGACACCAGATGTAGGCACTTGGCCAAGGAAAAACCCCTATGAAGGGGAAAATTCTATCAAACTCTTCAACTATTAGATTCAAATCAAATTGAGGCAATCCAAAACCTTAGACCTAGACAAAGACACTCCTTTTATCCACCAATTTAGCCTATCAAGATGAGTAGACAAAATTCAATAGTCAACCCTAGTCAAAGAGCTTAAATCCTACAACAACCCAGGTTTTAGCCCTACTATAGACCTACAACTTCATCCTTCTTGCAACAGTCCAGAAACTCGCACATGTGGGAGAGGAGAGAGAATTTAAAGTTGATTTTGCTTGACAAGTGTTTCCTTCTTCTTCGATAGGGTTTTATCCTTCTTCTTTAAGTTTTTTTACTCTTATTTCTTCCTCTTGCAACTCTAGATCGAAATTGCTTGGTTGGGTGTCCAAATGAGGTTAAGTAACAACCAATATATAGTGCTTCACAGCTCCTTTTGAGGCTACCTTGTAGAAATTTGAGTTTGACTTGGTGGAGGAGGCACAAATGACACTTTTGACACAAAAACAATTTTCTTTCTTTTTTTATAGAGCCCAAGAAGGGTATATTAAATAATGACAAGAAATAGGACTCATGGCATAAACCCTAGAATCCTACAATGGAGGCTTTGACCTAAAAATAAAGTAATAAAACATGAAACCCATGCTAATAAATAATTTTTATTTCATAATAAAAAATATTTTTCTTTCTTTTGATAAGTACATTACATCATGACTCAAATACAATTATGAAGACCGACATTAGTTACATTCTTCAGCATTTACAATGTCCACTAGGGCCATTTTATATGAAGATCACCAATCATTCAATCACAGAAGAATGAAACCAAAACGAGCAGGAGAGTGTCAGAGGGGTGGTGGAACACAAAGGGTCGAGTGAAACCCTACGCGTGCAAGTAGGCATGAGTGTGAATTTGAAGGGAATATTCCTAAGGTATATTCCCTAGTATATTCTTAGCAATATTCCCAATATATTTCTATTGCTGTGGAACCTTGGAGATTCTCAGGGTTCTAGAATTGACAATGTCAGAACCCAGCTGAGTCTATACTCATTTTATTCATAATCTCACAAGGAATTCAATGATGTAGTCAAAATGGAGATTTGAGAAGCATATTTGAGGGCTCATGGTAGAAGCCCATGTTTGCAATTAATGATTGGCCCAAACTTCGAGGCATACTTACACATGTCAGAAGATGGTCATGTTTTTACTCTAAAGTTGTAGAATTCCAAGACAAAGCTGCTAATATGGAGTATGTTGTAGCTTGAGTAGAAAAATTTAAAGCCAGTGGTTGGATCTCATGTTTGACTGTCATTGTTTGGCACTCTTAACAAGGTGAGCTTACACTCTCTAGAAGGTGGTCAAGTGTACACTCAAAATTCAAAGAATGATTAGAAACAACTTGCTAGTGATGTGTTAGGCATGTTTTTAGAAACATTGTTGTTGCCTTGGCACAAGAACGAAAGTAAGCTTTATCTATTTATGGCTTTTGTTTCTTTTTGGATAATGCAAAGGGATGAAGGTATGTTGCAAGTGTTGGCTTGTTAGGGCCCGACCCAGGTTCAGAAGTGATTTAGCCAAACAAATCTCGAAATTACCGGCCCTTTCAGCAATTGTCCACGGTGCATGGACTGAGGTCTCACCCGAGGTAGTATGGGAGGGTGCTAGAACAAGGTTTCCACACCATAGGGTTTTCTTGATGAAATCTAAGAAGTTCGCGAACCGAACCTGTGCACTTGCACTGCTTCGCACAAGCATCTTTCCTTTGCTGCTTGTGCAACTGCTTCTGTGCAACTCTATAAAGAGTGTGGAGAGGTGTTGTCTAGATTGTTTATCCTTACTGTGCTATTATTATAGATCTTAACTTAATTGTGTGGGCCCAATATTCTCATTAATCATTCAACATTCATAACAAGTGCGCGCAATCATAAAACTGTAAAGTGATGCATAAATATAATAGAAGCATAGACACACATATTTCAAAATCAACTTATCTTTTATTAATTCTCTGTTCAAGTACAATCCCAACTCTACCCCGTGCACTCAGCTGCAGGGGTCCACGCACTCAGCTACGGACTTTATTAGGCCTATGTGCACTCAGCTACGGAGCCTCTACCTATCACTACAACCCAATACCTTCATATGTACTTCTAGCTTCTAATCATGTCTTCACATCTATCAATTACTTCTCAAAATTAAGACTTCCTTTACACTTGAAGCCTCACTCTATTTATAAAATCCAATGGTCTGAGGACCATGGGTAAGCCGACACACTTTACATTAAATTACAATATCTTAGGGCGGACAACCCTAGACTCTCGCATTCCGCACCCACATTTAGTAGGGTCTTTACATTACATTTGACAAAAATTCGGGCTTCAAGCCCCAAAAACATGCTATGGGGGGATCCACTGCCCAATAGGCCCCCAACATAATAAACGTGACTTGTACTGAGTCACTCTGCTGGTGTGGCAATCCTTGTGTGAAGTCCATCCAACTGTGCCTGTGCTGCGTGAAGGTCCATAACGCACCATGCTGCCATCATCTAGATCTTCTCCATCTCTTCTTCTGAATCATCTGCGTTTGACTTGATTTTATTCTTTGATGTTGGCTTCTAGTACCCGTGTTTATATTCCTACACCTTTGTCCGACTTGTCGGGTCGCGAAGAATGTGCTTCCTACAGATAGTCAGGTGGTCACACCATTGGTGTGAGGCTTCAAGTCACCTTCCAACCTAGTTCGTGGGCCCTCCTTAATTATCGTCGCACTAGTCAGCGCTTCACATTCTTCCTTAGACGGTGTGCTTCCCTGGTTACTTTGTCTGATAAGGTGCGGTTGCAGCCATGGTAACAGAGCCAAAAATTCTTGGCGACAATCTTCCAATGTGGTGATATGGCTGCCCATATCTTGTCCTTTCCTTCTATTGATGCAACATGTGTGCACGATTTCGGTTTCCAGTTTTTTAATTTCTGTGTCCATTAACATGCTTTTCTACTTCAATCGTACCTGATCTTCTTTAAGTTTGTGAAGTTTCAAGTTCCCTCACCAAATGGCTTCTTGTAACTACATAATTCCTTTACCCGGGTCCTCGCATACTGTCCCAACTATGGGAGTTGTTTTAGGTGGATTTTTCTCTGTTCTTATGGTTTCGTCTCTTCTCGTCAGTGTTGGGATCACTTTCGTGCTTCGGTTTTTGCTTATGGCCCTATAGGCCCATTGAACTGCTGGGACACGTAGGTCCCAACCAGTTTGTCTCACCTGGTGAACTCTCTTCATGATTCCGCATAGCTTTTTGAATGCTCTGACATGGAATATTTGTGGTGCACATTGCTTTTCTTGCTACCATGTCTAGTTTTGATTTTCGATCCTTAGTCTAGGATGTGCTTACACAACACACGTCTGCACCCATCGACACAGGTGGTCACGCAAGCTGATTTGTCCTGGCTACCCCACTCTCGTTCAATGCTAGGGGCTTCCAAATCGTAAGTGCATCTGTCTCCTACATTCGCACCAATTTACAATGGTCTTCTGATGTGTACTCCACCATCATGAGGGTGTCAGGTGCAGTGCCCATTCCAGCGCACCATATTGCTGTTGTTCTAGTACTACACTTTCAAATTTGTCCAGGAATTCATCCACCGCTGTCACCCCATCATAGGTTGGAAGTTCCCTTGCCTCGACCATCACGTAACATAGTGATCTAATCATCATGTTGAAATTTAGCATTGTCACTTCATGCAACCTATTTTGCCAGTGTTCTACTTCTTCATCTGAATTTGAAGTGTAGGAACTGTCATGCTCCCATGATATTCTCCCATCTCTAATCGGGTTCACCTGATCCTGGTCTCCTGCCGTTATCTGGTAAATACAATCTAGCTCATCGTCATGCACTGGTTCAGTGTAATGCACTCCCTCAGCTGGGTCTAGTAGAACTACCACGCGTAGGGAATTTTTCTCGATTATCATCTTCCACTTCTTTAGGTTAATGGCTCCATTCATATCAGTGGCCCAATCTATTCCTAGCAATGTGGGATAAGGATTGCTGTCATCGACAATCCCTATTACTTCAAAGTCCATCTCTGTGCTCGTGCCTTGGATATCAACTGTTACCTCTTGCAACCTCCCCATGGGAAAAATCTTCTGTTGGTTTTCCATTCATAATTGAATAGGGGACCACTATAACACAGGCTTTCCCATACGTTCCCATTTCTTCTTTGGTAATACATTTACGTTTGAATCCAAGTCTACGATTACCTGATCCATTTCTTATTCGCCAATCTGCACCATCAATCTCATTTCCCTCCCGGTGCACAATGCATGCTTTTCTAGTTTGTGGACTACACGTGGTTCCCTTGACCCTGCGCACTTAGTGATCAACTCTTGTAGTCCCTTAACTGCCTTATTGTCACATAGTAGTTTCATGCATGTCTCCAAAAAGGTAGTAAGCATAGAAGGATCCATCCCTGGCTCTGGTTGATCCTTAATACTTGAATTAGAGGCCTCCACAAAGCTCTTCTTAGCTTCCATGAACATGTCCTTTGCGCGTTCTAAGTCAAGCTCAGGTTCCTTGTAGGAGCCTTACGAACCCATGTATCTTCCTCAGGCTGCTTCCCCTTATCCTCCCCTGTGGTCGCACCGCTTCTAAGCATCATGTTCGCATTTGGGTCTTCTTCATGCAATTCAGACCTCATCATTTGGATATTCTAAGTCGAAGGAGGTTGTATTACCCCTTTCTCGCATATATGTGAGATTAACGTAGGAAAATCTACTGCTTCATAATCGAACTAGGCATAGTATGAATGAGATATTCTCGTTGGGTTGGTACAATTGTAGGCGTAGTGCCCTGGTCCTCCACAATTGTAACAAATTAACTGTCTGCAGCCCCTTCCTAGTCCCATTCCTCCTCGTCCTCGACCTCACCCCTGAAATCTAGCGTGCACCATCCCCGCAGTTGGGTTGATGACTCGCATTTCTGTCTGCATCCTATATGCGGGGGTCCAATCCATCATTAGCTCATAGCTGTGACAAGTACACTCATCGTGGCCTACCGACCTACAAAAATTACAAAACAGCTGTTGTGGAGTCTGTGTATACTTCTGCAACAAATGATAGTTATCCGTCGTGTGTCTTCCTGCTATTTGACAGCTTGCGTACCATAATGCACGTGTTGCACTCGGCCCTGCCTGTGTCTCTGGTCTCAATGACATTGGCCCCCCTCTTGCCAAGTAGTTCGCGAATACTAGACATTAGTCTTTTTCATGGCCCTGGCCTTTGAATTTTATGCACCGCACTTCACTGCATGCCTCCGACCGCAGTGCCCTATGTTGCTTCAAGCGCTACATTTCCAGGAAGAGATTCTGTAGTTGCACGTGGATTTGTTAAACTCCCAACCCAAGATCTTGTATCGGTGTTTCATGCAACCTCATTGCCATTTCCAACTCTTCGACCTGGGTAGAAAGTTTATGTTGTGATAGTGTCGTCCTCAAGTGCGGTGTCAAAGAAGCCACAAACCATGCACAATGTTGTGCATCTATGAGTGTCATATTAGCCTCACAGATCATACTCTTCAGCCGTTGATCCAGATCCCAGGGAGTCTCGCCTAGAAGCATCACGATCTCTTTAAATCTGATGATTGAGCGTGTCTCTGATTTGGGTCGGCTAAATTCTCTATTCAACGCATTTTGGATCTTTGTTATTCCTACATTTGGGTGATCATTAGAGTGCTCGATATACCATGTCAACGTGCCATCTTGCAGTATGCTCAACAATTTAGCCTTCTTAATGTTGTGATCCGTGACCCCTTGAACTTCCTACACTGCTCTTACCACGAAAGGGAACTGGTCCAGATCCTCATTCCCTATTCCTCTAAATACAAGTAGCTTGATCGCGCTCACCATGTTGAACTGCAGGTTTGGTGGAGATGGAGTGGTGGAAGATGGAGGTTCAGGAGGTGAAGCGGGTGGTGGCGTGGGTGGAGGTGGTAACTGCGGAATGCACTATCTTATCAAACTGACTGCACTTCTCAGAGAGACCCGAGCGAGCTCCTCCTCGCTCCCTCGCGAAGGTGAAATTAAGGGATTGTTTCCTAATTCCCCGCTACCTTTGTAGATCTTTCCGCTCCGTGTCGTCCCAAACATTAATGCATTCACATAACCCGCTTTTCACATAACATCTTAATCCAGGTATTCAAAGAGTTAATGTACTTACCTCGCGGTCCCTTGAGAAAACGTCATTCTGCTTCGTTGTAGCTCACGGTTGTGTCTATCACAAACTCAGTGACAAATCCACCTATTATCCGATTGAGTCAATGTTCTACAGCTCGCGCGATTTATCTTTTGATGCCTCTAGTCTGCGCACTAATTTCGCAGTCCACACTATCGGTTGGTCGCGCTTACACCTTCCCTGGCTGTTGGCTAACCTCGCGATCAACTCATAAAGTTCAAAAGGAAAGGACGTGAAGAAGATCTCGTGGATTTCTATATACACATAGTGATCCAACCACCTTTTCTTGGCTACCTGCGGAGTTCTATTTTCCTGTGTCACGAACTCGTGAATCTTCTTGCCCAACCACTCTTCAATTTCCTTCTTTGTTGGGTTCCAGTGGCATGACATCAGACATGCCTTAGGCAGATCTTGGTCCCCGCAATGGAACCATTTGTTGGCTTGTTGCGGCCTGACCCAGGTTCATAAGTGATTTAGCCAAACAAATCCTGAAACTACTGGCCCTTTCGCCAATAGTCCGTGGTGCACGGACTAAAGCCTCACTCAAGGTAGTATGGGAGGGTGCTAGAACTAGGTTTCCACACCCTAGGTATGTCTTGATGAAATCTAAGAAGTTCGCAAACTGAACTTGCATGCTTGCACTGCTCCACATAGTCATTTGTCCTTTGCAGCTTGTGCAACTGCTTCCGTGCAGCTCTGTAAAGAGCATGGAGAGGAGTTGTCTAGATCCCTTATCCTTACTGTGCTATTATTATAGATCTTAACTTAATTGTGTGGGCCCAATATTCTCATTAATCATTCAACATTCATGACAAGTGCGCGCAATCATAAAACTGTAAAGAGATGCATAAATATAACTGAAGCATAAACACACATTATTTCAGAATCAAATTATCTTTTATTTATTCTCTGTCCAAGTACAATCGCAACTCTGCCCTGCGCACTTAGCTGCAGACTTTACTAGGCTTCCGCGCACTCAGCAATGGAGCTTCTACCTATCACTACGACCCAATACCTTAAGATCTACTTCTAGCTTCTAATCATGCCTTCACATCTATCTATTACTTCTCAAAACTAAGACTTCCTTTACACTTAGAGCCTCACTCTATTTATACAATCCCATGGTCTGCGGACCATGGGTAGGCCAACACACTTTACATTAAATTACATTATCTTAGGGCGGACAACCCTAGACTCTCATGCTTCACGCCCACATTTCGCGGGGTATTTACATTACATTTGAACAAAATTCAGGCTTCAAGCCCCAAAAGCATGCTATGGGGGGATCTGCTACCCAACAACAAGTTTTGGTGATATTTGTATGTTGTAGCAAGGTAGAAAGATATGAATCATGATAGGGAATTAATCATTTAAGCCTTTGTACACAAACTGAGGTGGTGTGGTGGTGAGAAAAGGTCACTTTGACACTTCATAAAAAAGTAGTCATGTTTGTAGTCATTGGTCTCAGAATTGCGACACTAGTATGATGATGTTTGAACATGAACAACGTATTCAAGAGGACCTGTTGCCACTTTTTGTGAGAGAGTCTTGTTTATGCCACATGCTTGTGAGAGATCAACCCATTCAAAGGATATTATCACTTTGTAAGCGAGACATGGCCACATGCTTGTGAGCATCAACTCTTTGAATTGTGGATGAGCGAATCTCTTTTATGATGCCACTATTGTTGGAATCCTACAACCACTTAATGATGTGAGAATTTAGCCCTTTGTAAAGGAGATTATATTTAAAGAAGATAATGAAATAGTTCATGGATTTGTGAGCCCAGATACATAGCCCACACTAGGTGAACTTCGTTATCAACTTGGTGATCTTTTCCCTTATGTGTTTGATATCTTGTCACATGTTTTGTTATGCATGTATTTCTACTTTCCACAATTATGTTTAGATGAATTAAGTGATGATAGAAAAAGAAAAATCATAATTAAAAGATGTTTTAATTCAAATTGGTTTCAAGCCTTCAAATGGAATCAAGTTCAATTAAAACAATACTATAAATCTAGTCCTTTTAAGTGAGTCAAATCCAGATTAATTTTATATCAGAGGCTCAACCCACATGAGATTAAGTATTTTCCAATAATATACGAAAATATATCTTTTAATCATAGTATTAAGCCTTTAATATATACTAATACACACTCTAGTAAGTTGATATGTATGGACGGGTAGCATATGTGGAGGCGTGAAAAAAGAGGGAACAAAGGTTTTTCCACACATAACATTCTTCTGTGCACCCTTCCAGTATAATAGAATGAATATTGGTTGCAGAGCCATGTTTATGTGTGGATTCACTGAATAAATGAAAAAATATTATTTTATAATATCAATGGATACAATATTCTTTATTTGTTAACAAGTAGTAATCATTACACAATGTGTTAGAGTAAATGTTATTAAGCATTGGAATGATGTTTTCATTGCACGTCGATTCACGAAATAAATCTTACGTTAGTCAGGAAGGGACATTTAGTTCATTATAGGATTAAGCATGAGTTATAATATACTACTAAGCACTTGAATGATTTCTTAATTATGTGACAATTATTCGTTTATATATGGTAATCCATGCCATGAGAGGTTGATTGAAGTGTGCAAAGCATATTGTTTCAATATGATGTAATGGATATTGGTTGTGGATCCCCGTGCATATTCTTGAATTATTTATAAGCTATAAATGCTACTAAGCACTTGAACAATGTGTTGAGTATGCATCAATTCACCGAATAAATGCCAAAAAGAATATTTTTTATAAAATCGATAAATACAATTTCCTTGATATGTTTACAATGAATAATCATTACATAATGCATTAGACTAAATGCTATTAAGAAATTGAACGATGTAAGTTCTCTGTGTAGAGGATGCTTCCATTGTGCGGAAGAAATGTGTGAATTAAATGAAGTATGCGAAGGAGATCTGCACATCATTTCAATTTGCTATGATAGATACTAGTTACAAAGACTTTTGCATATTGTTGACTTGTTTACAAACAATAAATGTTATTAAGCACTCAAATGATGTGTTGATTATGCATCAATTTGATCAATAAATGTTGAAAAGACTATTTTATAATATTTATAGATATGATTTTATTGATATGTTTATAGCAAGTAATCATTACACAGTGCATTAGAGTAAATGCTATTAAGCTCTCGAGAAATGTCTTGATTTCCCGTTGATTCGTTGAATATATATTAATAGTACTGCTAAACCTTAATTAATTTTTCAATGTTGAGTGGTGAATCGTTAGCACCATATTCATTATATGTCACTTCAGGTTGCCGCATCTTCGCAAACATTTCCATCTCAACACAGTTTTCCCATATATGGATGCCTTGCACACTTATCCTTTCTCACATGTTCTGGTACTAAATGCTTTCGATAGTTTGCATGTCACCAATTATCATTACAAAATTACATGATATAATATGTTATAAGTACTAATTTTTGTCGGTAAACCTTGGTATTATTACTATATGGTTTGACGTGTACAAATGATAAATGATATGGATAACATGCTTGCGTTTAACCTTTGTAATAGTGACATGTGTTAATCAAATAAACATCGACACTAATTCTCTAGTTAAATAAAAATTTGTTGTAATATGAATTTTGTTAGGCATTTCTTTGGGCGATATGTCATTGCGCATAACGCTGAAGTGTAGAGAAAACTTTCACTGTTCTTCTTCTGCACTCCACACAACTTTAATCAATTAATTAACTTTAGAGTCAAAAACTATACTACGTTACAACTATTAATCTTGTTAAAATATAATATAAATACCCACATTTTATTTTAATAGTTAAAACTAACTA
>APFE031266065.1:2338-23029 GCA_000404065.3 Pinus taeda
AGTGGGCTAATTTTCCATGATTTTTCCACAAAAAGATTCGCTAATTTCCAATTTTTAGAAAAGGTGATTCGCCCAAATTTTAGAATATAAAATTATTTTACCTTTAAAATCGCCAACATTATATACAGACTATATATAAAATCATTATAAATTTGAAAAATTTTACAAATATATCAATAAACATTTTATAGTTTGCATATTAGGGATTAATGAGATTCGCCAATGTTTCTAAACTTCAAGAAAAATTTCCATCCTTAAAATTTTCCTTGGGATACCCCAAGGCAAGTTTTGGGGCTTAAAGTCCAGATTTTGACTAAATCTAATGTAAAGACTCTGCATTTTGTGGGCGTGTAACACGAAGATTGTAAATGAGTCATAGGGTTGTCTACCCTCATTTTTGTAATGTAATGTCGGCTTTAGAAATCTACCCATGATCCGCAGACCATGGGATTGTATAAATAGAGTGAGGGTCTAAGTTGTAAATCACCGAAGAAAGAGAAGTGAAAGTAATAGATGGAGAATTGAGTCTTATCTAAGTGTAGAGTCAAGTCTTTGGGTCGTAGAGTAGGAGAAGGCTTTTCAGATGAGTGTGCAGAGGCCTAGTAGTCCGTAGCTGAGTGTGTAGACCCCTACAGCTTAGTGCGCAGGGCGGGTCGAGTCTGTAACCTTTGGAGAAGTAATAAAGATAAGCTTTACATCATTTCTATGTATCTTTTTCCTATTTTGTGCATTGAATGTATCAGATATAAATTGCATTTCTATTGTTTTTATGATGTGCAAACTTATATGAATGTGTTGATAAAGTGAATATAAGATAAATTAT
Organism: Pinus taeda; assembly: GCA_000404065.3. Classification (NCBI taxonomy): domain Eukaryota; kingdom Viridiplantae; phylum Streptophyta; class Pinopsida; order Pinales; family Pinaceae; genus Pinus; species Pinus taeda. The sequence continues at coordinate 3,162 of APFE031266065.1, forward strand.
CTATTTACGTGAAAATAACTAACTGTTATAAGAAGATAAGTAAGATACACAGTATAACTTGGCGAAGTAGCGCAGACCATTGTTAGGGTAACGTGAAATCACCTTAGCCCATCGTTAGGGCTATGCAAAGGCAATTATAACAGATCACGAAGGTCTTGTAGGTTAGGATAGCATGCAAAGTGACCTGTTTGAAGGTATTCACAGTCAGAATAAACCGACCCCTCAGACATCTCAAGGGTGCAGAAACTTGGTTCCAGCATCCCCCCCATACTACTTTAGGTGAGACCTTAGTCTGCACTGTATGGGTTGTTGCCAAAAGGGCTAGTAGTACAGGGATTTGTTTGACTAATTAACTCCAATCCTGGGTTAGGCCCCCACAAGCCAACAAATCGTTCCATTGCCAGGACCAGAATCTACGTATAGAGGCCTGATGTCATATCATTTGAATCCAACTAAGAAGGAAGTTGAAGGTTGGTTGGACAAAAGAATTCACGAGTTCGCAACGTAGGAGAACGAGAATCTGTGACTAACAAAAGAAGAGTGGTTAGACTGCTACCTGTACCAAGATATTCACGAAATATTTTTCACATCTTTCCCTACTAAGCTGTACAGGTGGATCTTGAAGCTAGCAGATAGTCAAGGAAGGTGGAAACTCGACAATCCTATTGTGTGGACCCCAGAGTTGGTGCACAGATTGGAAGCATTAGAGGATAAGATCATATGCACTGTTGATCATTGGCTTGATCGAATTATAGGGGGATTCATTTCTGAGTTTGCGATAGATACTTCAGCCAGCGATAGCGAGGTAGAGTGACACTTTCTCAAAGGACCACAAGGTAAGTACGTAAAGTCTCTGAATACTTGGATTAAAATTATATTTTGTTAAAAGAGTGTTATGCAATTACCTTGATGTCTAGAGCTACGCAAAGTGTAAAAAGATACAAAAGCAAAGGAAGTAAGGGACCAGAGAATAGCCCTTTGATTTCACCTCCATGAAGGGACAAGGAAGAGCTCGCGAAGGTCTCGCCACGAAGTGCGATCCATTTGATAAGGAAAAGGATTCTGCGCATACCACCCTCACCCACACTGCCACCAGTTTCACCGCCTTCACATCCATCTTCACCCATACCACCTCCACTGCCACCACGATTCAGTATGGTAAGCACGATAAAGTTTCCTGTGTTCAAGGGAGTAGGAAATGAAGATTCAGACTAGTTTTGGTTCGTGATAAGAGCCGTATGGGAAGCGCAGGGAGTTACAAATGATAATATAAAGAAAGTGACACTGGTCAATGCTTTGCAGGATCGTGCACTGACCTGGTATATTAAGCATTCTAATGACAATTCGAATGCGGGAATCGTGGATATCTAAATTGTACCAAACAGAGAATTTAGCAGGTTGAAGTCAGAAGCACAGTTTATCATTGGATTCAAAGAGTTCACAATGCTACCAGAAGAGACTCCTTCGGAGTTGGATCAGAGACTAAAGTGTATGATTCATGGAGCTAATATGATTCTGACGGATAGACAACACCATGAATGGTTTGTAGCATTGCTAACGCCGCATTTGAGAAATGCGCTATCACAATAAAGGTTAGTTACTAATGCAAAGGCCTTCGAGATCACGATGAGGCTGCATGAAACCCCAATGTAGGATCCTAACTTGGGAGTTCAACAGATCCACTTGTAGTTGAAAAACTTGTGCCTTGAGATGCAGGGTCTAAAACAGGATAGGATAGCTCAACCAAAAGTGTGCAAAGAGGTGTGGTACGTAAAATGCAAGGGTCAAGGTCATGATAAGAACCACTACCCTGTGTTTGCAAATTACCTTGTGGGAGGAGGACCAATGCCGTTAAGGCCAGAAGTGCAAGTAGGACCTAGCGCGATGCCTGCTTTGTGGTGTGCGATTTGTCAAATTGGAGGAAATCATGCTACGGAAAACTACCATTTGTTACAAAAGTACACGCAGGATTTACAACAGTTTTGTAATTTTTGTAGATCGGTTGGACACGATGAGCACACTTGTAGAAGCTATGAGTTAATGATGGATAAAACTCCCACCTATAGAGTTCAGGTTGAAACATGGACCCTAGACCCAAATCAAGGAGTGGCGTGAACTAGATTTCAGGTCTGCGAACGAGGCTAAGGTGGAGAAGGACTTGCAAGAGGTTGCAGACAGTTGATATGCTACAATTGCAGAGGGCCAAGACATTATAATCACGATTGTACAAATCCAACGTGCCCATCATGTCTATATTGTACCTTGTTTGATCATGAGATGGAGGATTTTCCTATGCTCATAGCTAGGATATGTGACAAGGGAGCGCTACCACCTCCCCCAAATCAGAACCTGCAAATGATGAAGTCTGAGCTGCGTGAGGAAGATCCAAAGGTGAAAATTGTGCTCCGAAGTGGAATCGTGATGGGAGATGATAAAGGAAAACACCCTGAAGATAGTATTTGGTTTCACAAGTCTCTGACAAAAGAAGTAGAGTTTGATTTGGAGTGCGCTGAGGAATCCTTCATGGAAGCTAAGAAGAGCTTCACTGATGCCTCCACTTCAGAAAGAAAAAATAGACCGGAGCCGGAAATGGACCCATCTATTCTTACGACGTTCCTAGAAACATGCATGAAGCTACTGCTTGACAGTAATTATGTAAAAGGATTGCAAGAACTCATTAACAGATGCGCTAGGACCATGCCAGGTGAACCACGCGTAGTCCAGAAGATTGGAAAACACAAGACTAGGTCAGGGAGAGAAATGAGGCTGACCGCGCAGATTGGAGAATATGAGATGGACCAAGTAATTCCAGATTTAGGATCAGACGTGAACGTTTTGCTGAAACAGAAATGGGAGCGCATGGGGAGGCCTACACTATAATGGTCTCCTATTTAGCTGCGAATGGAGAACCAACAGAAGATAAAACCCATGGGATGACTGCAGGGAATCACCATGGATATTGAGGGAGCGAGCATGCTAGCAGACTTTGAAGTGATAGAGATTGTTGATGACAACAATCCCTACCCCACGCTCTTAGGAATTGATTGGGCCTCTGACATGAACGGGTTGATTAATTTTAAGAAGCGCAAGATGTTTTTTGAGAAGAAGTCTCTACGTGTATTTATACCCTTGGACCCTACTAAAGGATCACGCTATAGAGAGCTGGTGTGCAACGATGAAAGTGACGAAGATTTGGACTACATCTACAAGATAACCATGTGAGTAAGAATGGGTAAATCCCACCATGGATGGATGAATCTCATGGGAGTGCGAAAGCTCCTGTATGTCGGATTCTAATGAGGAGATAGAGTGATGGTAGAACCGGTTACACGAGGTAACCACGCTGAACTGTAACATGATGACAAGGTCACTACATTGTGTATCGAAAGAAATGAGAGATCTACCTATGTATGATGGTTTAGGTGAGGTAGATGATTTCTTGGACATATTTGAAAGGGAGGTGTCGGAAAAGCAACATTTCCAAGCCTTGAATTAGGTACTATGCACTATGTCTGCAAGGTAGTGGGGTACACATAGAGGAAGCTTTGAAGACTCGTGTGCATGTAAGAAAATGTTGCGCTCACAGTTTGGGAAACCTATAGGGTGATGGGTAGATAAATATAATGGATGGGATGGTCTACGCATGCATTTGTCCAGGTGGGTATAGGCGTATGGTAGACAACCTACGCGAATGCACACGAGCTTCACTTTGGGAAATATGGTCAATAAGCTTGTGTTGGGGGGACAAATGCATGAATGGTTCCTCAAGTTGGAACAACAGGGTGTGGAGAGAATGAGCACGCAGAAGGTTATCCATGCAAAAGCATTTAACGAGGTGTGTGGAGTGCTGAACAAGGTATATAGTGTGCAACGAAGTGATTGGGACCTGCATGTACGAGTAGTTTTATGGGCTTATAGGACAACATACAAGAAACTGATGGAACAGACGCCTTCTAAGCTAGCCTATGGAGTGAACTCTATAATGCCAATGGAGTCTATCATGGCTAGTTCATGCATAGTAGCGCCCATGGATACGATGGATCGTGGAGCCTTGGAAGAAGGGATCACACAACTAGATGAAGAAGAACGCTTGGGGCCTGATGAAGAGATCCAGTAGGGTGATCTTAGGCTCCAAGAACTTCTAAAGGAAAAAGTTCAGTGAAGTGCGAAAAGTGCCATGATGGAAGAAGAAGTCAAGAAGCTTGAGGAAGGAATAAAGAAGGACTTTCTTGATAAAAAGGCTATGGTGATAAGACAGGAGGTGCATGGTTCCTTTATCAAATTTAGGAGCTACCACCAAGAGTTGATCAGTGTGATGCCTTGGATCGGGTCGTATATTACTAGAGGGATCACCAATGGTGGCGCGATGCAGATGGTAAAGTGCACGATGTAGACAGTAAAATTAAAAGGCGAAATTTTCCTAGGAAAAGTGATTGATGGTCAGTTGAAGTAGTATACAGGTGGCCCGACCACTTGACTAGCCATGGGAAGCATAGTCTTAGTGCTCTGGGAAATTGAAAGGAGGTTCATGACTATAAACTACTCTACTCGAGAGCTACACAATGACAGGACTGCGCACAGGAGCGAAGTGTCACAAGGTCCACAACAACACAAGGGTAGCTAGGCTATTGTGTGGGTTGGCTGGAAAGTGATTGTTATAGTCACTCTTCATGATGTGATGCTTGGTTTGAGACCAAATGGAGTGGGAAGTAGGTATTTAAGGTAGGCTTTATGGGTTAGATTTGGGAAAATCTGTCTCCAAGTGAGCATTAATGAACTGGATTTGGGGGGAATGGTCGAATTTGAATTCAAAAAGCACTATAAATTGAAAAGGGCAACCCAACAAACAACACTTGGCCATTTCAGAATTGAGTTGTTGCATGCCCAGAGATCTATGAACCCAAATCTATTTGATGTTTTGAAGTCGGAGGCATTGTTTGAGCACTTACCTGAGCCATTGAGAGACTTGTGGAACAACAATATGACCACACCAGAGGAAACCATGGATATCAGTGAAATGACTACTGAAGAGGCTGTGTAAGCCATGACAATAGGAGATACCCCTGAGAGTGCCAGGATAGTCATGGAAATCCCTAAATCACTGCGCATGCTGAGAGCCAAGAAAGATAAGCAGCCCATGGTCTTGGTGCGCGTGTCCCCTCAATACCTGCTGCAAACTAAACTAACCATGGAAGAAAAGGGGAAAGGGGTTAATCTAGAAATTGATGAGGAGGAGGAAGACCTTGAGGAAATCCTTGTCGAAGAGGAGGAGGATGAAGACATGGAGGTGGAAACCAAGGATGTAGACCCTCTAACGAGGTTGCCAACATATGTTCCTCCATAAAAGGGAAAGGCAAGGGTGTCCAAGGACCTAGATGAGAGCAAGAGCTCTTTGCAGACTCCGGTGCTACCTGACGATATTGTTTTTGAAGGAGTGCACTTGGGATGGGTTTGTCTAAATTTTGAAGGCTGGGATCTCACAGACCATGAAAAGCTCCCACACTTGGCAACTGTGCAGCTCATGAAGCCAAAGAAAAACACTGCGGTGGGAGTCGTAGAGTTGAAGCCGCACAAGTGGTTGCACAGAGTAGAGAAAGCTAGGTTGTTGAACCTACTCTGGGTGCTACATTACCATCGCACCCCAGTAATGATGGGTGTTTATGGCTAGAGGAGCCCATCCCCATCACGGACCACTTGATTCATAGAATTACTCGACTCCCTCTCAAGGGGGAGGACCCAGCGGATATTTCGAAGGGTAGGAGCACTGACTTGGCCATCGCGAAGGCCATGAAGGAAAAATTCAAGCTAGAGAAGAAGAAGAGAGGGTACACGATATATAATATCAACAATAAGGCAGTAAAAGTTGTGACCTAGATATTGGCTGGCAAGGTTATGCCGAAGTGCTACGCGAATGAGGTACCTGCGGCAGTGGTAGCACTTACCGTGCAGTATGGAGAGGGTGTCCAATTTAATTGGTTGAAGTACTCGTGTAAGGAGTTCTTAGAGAATTGTCATGAGGCACAAGAACAAGGGAAGACCTTCCACTATGCATGGCTTCTACTATCCATAGTGCTGGTAGCTTGGGAGTTGCCTGAGGACAATTAGTTCCCCACAATTTCACGGGATCTTCTAGAGGCAGTGAAGTATGCTTTGTTGTGGACCACTAAAGACATGAAAAGGATCTGAGATAGTAAGATATTCTGGTTGTTCATGGAGATAAACATCAGAATGGGGATTAACCGCAAGCTATGGTTATCACCCACTATCTACAATAGCCTACAAAGCTTCGTAGAGTTCAAGGTGGACTTTCGTCATGTGTAGATCAAGGCGCGCAAGGACCCCGCAAAAAAGTAGAATGAACTGTCGTACCAGACCATGGACAATGTTATATTCACCATGCTTGATTTGTGGTCACTAGAGTGGCGTGCTCCAGCCATCTCTATGAAAAAAACAAAATTTTGCTCCACAACGGAATAAGGAAGAGGCAAAACTATGGATGGCATAGTTGGCAAAGAAGAGAAGAAAAAAGCCAGCAGCAACAAAGGCATAGGAGGCACAGGAAGCTGCGAAGGTAGCAATAGAACAACAGGAGGCAACTACAGAACAACAACAAGCAACAGAGAAGGAGCATGAGGGCCATAAGTCACCGTCGCCTAAGGAAGAGCTCGAGACAAAGGAAGGTGGTGCAGACCCAGAAACAACATCCACACAGTTGAAGCGCTAGTGCCTGAGAGAGAAGGTGGGGTTGTGAAAGAAGTCAAAAGCTTCTAAGAATTCTTTTGACCCAATCACTATAGAATTTTGTATATTTTTTCCTACAAATCAGCTAGCTTTGATACCACGTAGAACTTTTTCTACAAATCAGCTAGCTCTAATTGATACCATGTAGAAATTTCCCACCTGTAGATCAATCTGGTAATGGAATGTACTAAAGAAAAACACTTGATCTACTTCTACAAAAAAATTAGCGAAAGCTTAATCAACCATGAGCAACATCAATAAGAACACATATAACTAATACGGAGAAATCAAACACACATAACATAGAAGATATAATTAGGGAAAAGCACCAGCCTAAAACCCCATCTCTATATTATCATACAGGTGGAAATACCTCCGGATTATAGAAAGCCTTAGCTCGGAATCTGTCTAGCTCTCAGTACAATCCCTCTACTACTCATAGATAGTCAAAGGCTTCTCGCAAACCTTCTCCTCTACCCTCCAAGCCTCCTATTTCTACGCACAGTTTTTCTTGGGTCCTCTAGCTGCAACCTGTGTGATTCTCACCTCACACACAACACTAACCTCTGAAATAACTACACAAACCTGAAGGAGATAAATCCTCATCATGGATGAGCTTCCTTTATAGGAAAAATATTTCTCCAACTGATAGTACATTGTCCCTTCTCTGATCTCAACCGGGTCTCTGTCTAAACTGACATGCATTAGTTATCAATGAGGGAATACTCAATTATGTGAGAATAATAGTTGTCACATGCATGCAAGAATCAAAAAACTATATCACATTAATTTAGGAGCTTGTTAAATTAATCTAACTGAACTTGACTAAGTTAAAATAAGTCAACTGATCCTCTCAATATAAAACTCATCCTTAATTCCTCAATCAGTAGATAAATTATTGCATGTTCTCACAAAGACTTCAAATTTTATTTTCCTTAACTAATTAACTCATGGAGAATTAATTAATTAATATTCAAACTGCTGGTAAGACCAAATTCGAATTTTACTTACTATTTTAGACCAGGGACTGTCTAAAAATAGGAATCCAACTTGAACTGCTAAAAATAGAACTTCTATTTTTAGCACTTCCATTTTTCATTCCCTATTGCCCAATCCAGCATTGATGCCCAAACTGCTATTTTAGCACTTCTATTTTTAGCAATTTCTTGTTGCCAATTTTCAACACTCCCTCTCAACAAGAAAGGCTTCCTCTCGAACCAAATCCTGTACCTCTAGAATGTTCTGCATGCAACACATCTACCAAGTGTGGTTGTTCTAGCAACTCTCAGAACAAAAAAAAACTCCCAATTGGCCTCTCTGCTGGGCTAGAAACATACTCTGATGCTGAAGCTCTACCTGCTACTGACAAGTGCTCCCTTTTTGACCTTTGTGCTACTGCAACATCTCCATGCATCTCACACCATTGCACCCTTCTCTGTGCTCCCCTATATAGTGCAACACACTTGTGCGTCTTGCATTGCTGCAACCTACATGCTTTACGCTGTCCTGGGATTCCCTGCACTGTAGCTCTCTTTGCCGGTCCATCCGCATCTGTCTCTACCCAATCAGTCAGTTCCTGCTACTCCATATTGGGACTCCTGTAGCAAAGTTGAATCAAAGAGGTTGGGTTCCTCAAGGATCATGCCCCTCCTCGTTGGGACGATCACTCTACATCACCCCACCTCCTACCTGGAGGTATGCCTACATGTGATCCCTCGGCCCACCTGGCTTGAAGTTTCCCCCTACTGGAGGTATCTGCATGAGTAGATGTCTCTACTCGATCTCCTCTTAGCTTCCCCTTCTGTGGTTGCTCCACAACCTCCTGAAGCTACTGTACCTATCGTGGCTCCTCCATAATTGTATGAGAATTCTTCTGGCACTACATGTTGAAAGGTAACATACTCTCCCTCTCAACCACCAAGTCTCTAATATTTGCCTTGCTCCTCAAGGCTTTGAATGCATATTTTACCTCAAGTGCATACAAGTTCTTGGCTAGCACACCAATCTATTTCCACTTTCCCGCCATCACAAAATTTTCTAGAAAAGGAACTGATTTTAAATCACCGATATCTCCCTCATCCGAACTCTAATTCAACCAATTTTTATTTTTTTTATTGTGGGTATTTTCCGTAAGGAATCCAAATCTTCTATTTATTTCTAGAAAATTTTCCGTAAGGAATCCAAATCTTCTATTTATTTCTAGAAATTTTGTACAGAAATTTTCAGATCTTCTCTACAAACTCTCAGCCCAAAACTCAAAACTTTGAAATCTCCTCTCAGTATATTGTTCTCTCCTTGATCACCTGTGATCTGATAACATGTAGAATTTTGTATAATTTTTCCTACAAATCAGCTAGCTTTGATACCATGTGGAATTTTTTCTACAAATCAGCTAGCTCTGATACCATGTAGAAATTTCCCACCTGTAGGTCAACCTGGTATTGCAATGTACTAAAGAAAAGCACTTGATCTACTTCTACAAAAAATTTAGCGAAAACTTAATCAACCATGAGAAACATCAATAAGAACACATACAACTAATATGGAGAAATCAAACACACAACACAGAATATATAACCAAGGGAAAGCACCAGCCTAAAACCCCATCTCTGTATTATCATACAAGTGGAAATATGTCTGAATTACACAAAGCCTTAGCTTGGAAGTTATTTAGCTCTCAGTACAATCTCTCTGTTGCTCATAGACAATCAAAGGCTTCTCACAAACCTTCTCCTCTGCCCTCCAAGCCTCCTATTTCTATGCACAATTTTTCTTGGGTCCTCCAGCTGCAACCTGTGTGATTCTCACCTCACACACAACACTGACCTCTGAAATAACTACACAAACCTGAAGGAGATAAATCCTCATCATGGATGAGCTTCCTTTATAGGAAAAATATTCATCCAACTAATAGCACACTATCCCTTCTCTAATCTCAACTAGGTCTGTGTCTGAACTTACATGCATCAGTTATCCATGAGGGAATACTCAGTTATTTGAAAATAATAGTTGTCACATGCATGCAAGCATCAACAAACTATATCTCATTAATTTAACAACTTGTTAAAATTAATTGAACTGAAATTGACTAAGTTAAACTAAGTCAACTGATCCTCTCAATATAGAACTCATCCTTAATTCCTCAATCAGTGGAGAAATTATTGCATGTTCTCACAAAGACTTCGAGTTTGATTTTCCTTAACTAATTAACTCATGGAGAATTAATTAATCAATATTCAAACTATCGGTAAGACCAAATTCGAATTTTACTTCCTATTTTAGACCAGGGACTATCTAAAAATAGGAATCCAACTTGAACTATTAAAAATAGAACTTATGTTTTTAGCACTTCCATTTTTCATTCCTTGTTGCCCAATCCAGCACTGATGCCCAAAATACTATTTTTACAGCACTGATGCCCAAACTACTATTTTTAGCACTTATATTTTTAGCAATTTCTTGTTGCCAATTTTCAACAATCACCCTCACCAAATGATATCTCCATGATATAGGGGAGACGGTGCGTGACGTCACTGTAGAGGCCCTCCAACAGCTTGTGGAGGAGAATCAGATTGTGTTGGGGGCCCTTCAAGCACAGATACAAGAGTTGCAGGTGCAAAATCCTCAGGTTGGTACTCTCTCGACCAGCCTTGCAGTAGGAATAACCGCGGATGAGGAAATGTTGCGCGCCTGCATGACCAACACCATAGTGCTGCTAGAGGGGGAACTAGTTATAGAGAATGAGACCGATAGGCCTACAGTCAATGCGTTGAAGGGAGTAGGGATCAACATGGCTACACTCCCTCGGGAAACACTCTATGTCCTGCAGGACAGAGTGACTGCAGAATTATGAGCTAGGGAGGGCCACGCACTCCAGGTGTTAAACGAGTAGAAAATTAATATGGAACAAATGAGCCTACAGTGCAACGAGGTAGTGGTGCAGAACTGGAAAATGGTGTAGGTGGTTGAGGAGGCCTTCCAGATGGTCCCTGAGTTGGCCATACCAGCAGAGGCACCAGCAGAGGTGCACATCCAGAGGTTAGCAGTAGGGGTGTGTGAGGGGCAAGAAGAGATGGCTAGGGTTTAGCTGGAGCTAAACTTTCAGATAGCAGAGCTATGGTTGAAGGTGAAAGATTCAACTCCTCCTGAGGTAAGGGAACAACGCACCAATTCCATTACATTGGGGATGGAGGAGATCAACAGTGCAGTGAAGGACTGCACCAAAATGTTGAAAGAGTCGTTCGAGGTCCTCACCAGTCTGTAGGGGGACTTGAACATATAGTGCTTAGAAACAAAGGCATGTGAGCTGCATAAAAGATTTGATGATATAAAAGGAACCACGCAGACAGTGGCCCTTACAAAAAGGCTCGCGCAGATGCAACAGGCAAAAGCGCTTAAGGAGCAGGTAGACACAACGCGACATAAAGAAGCAGTTTTGAAGGCGCGTGTCTAGCCTTGGATTGATGAGGCATTCATCATTACAGCCTCGATTGAAGCCAAGCTCACGTAGATGTAGGGAACACAGTAGTAGATACAAGGAAGTAGTTCATATACAATAGTCTCTAAACAACATATGGAGGAGGTACAATAGGCAATTGCTTAGTGCATTTCCGATCTTGTAGCAGTTCAGGCAGAGTTGGGAGGTCTCCATGTGAAGATCTCCGCACTGACAGAGTGACTTAAGGGCGAGTCACAATGTTTGTGTTGGGGGCCTGTTGGGTGTTGAGCACTAGAGAAGGTATGTAATTACCACTCACTTTGTCATCTTTTCCTTGAATTCATAATTTCTTTATATTATGAAATAAGTATATGGTGAAATATTATATAGATCTAAGAATATTTGTATGCAAACGTAAAATTACTAAATTACCCTTTTCCTATGTAGAAAAAGGAGAAAATGGAAGATCACCATTCTAAAGGAAAAAACAAGACAAGGTTAACTGTTGTCCCTTTAATAGGGAACCGTATCCAAACAAGGCAATCTAAACTGAAGCGTATAAGCCAAGAAGAGGAAGATGAGGTACCAAATCTGCATAAGAGAACAAGAATATAACTGAGAACTAACAATATGGCGAATCCCTCAGGATCCTTCGATCTTGAGGGATTGCTACCTTAATGATTCATTGTATCATTAATATCTCTGCTCGACTGCTATAAGAGGAGGTAGCATTTCTAGCCTAAGGGATGGAACTATTGTGGTTTTTATGAAACTTACTGTTGTAATTGGAACTTTGATCATCGACTCTCTCTAAGAGCAATTACTATAACTCTATTTTGATGCATAATATATAAACTTTGTTTGTTGTTCCATCTTTGATTCTGGAGTAATCTTAAGCAGTGTATCCCTGGAGGCTAAGGGTCTGGCCCTGGTGGTTCACTTGCTCCTATACCATTATTTTCTGATTCGTGTGTGGTTTGATTTCTTTTATCCACTATGTTTAGTAATCTGATGTTCCTTACTATTTTACATATCAGTTCTGTAACATTTCGTCTACTTGAATAAGTAATGTTATTCTCTGCAATAGGAATGTTATGCTATTCACTCTAACTTTATATCGCATCGTTGTTCCTTTAAACAACTGATATTATCATATAACATTGTTGTTCCTTACAGATTGCCATTGCTGTTTGATTACAGAGTAACAATGTTGTATATTCTTAAGTCGGTATTATTGTGTATTTATCTATGGTTCACTTCTAACGTGATTGCTTTTCATTTGGGATTGTTGTTCCATCGTGATCACAATTTCTATTCCTTTATAACCGTGATTCATACTTGTCATATCAGAGCTCATATTGCTATTCCTTTTAATATAGGAGTGTTGTGTGTAATATTCGATTGGGTTTTGCTGTGTATTTACACTCAGTTGAAGTTGTTGTTCAATATTTCATTTCCATTGGTTTACTGTCTGATTACTATTTGTTGTTCAAATCATTTCTAAAGTAAGGATTGCTGCTCAATTCCTATAGGATACAATTATTGCTTCATTCATTTCTATAGGTTAAGACTTTGTTGTGCAATCCTGTTAAATAGATTAGTCACTATTTCATTTCCTGCCATTTCAATTACCACTGTTTTGGTGTGTAGAACGTTTTGAAATTGTAGTGAACATTGACATATGTTGTCCAGCTCCTAGGTTGATGATCTTTTCCTTGAATACTTTTTAATTGCATCAGTTTACAAAGGGAGGAGTTACTGTTACTGTACCCTTGACTGATAAATTGTTGTAGCTTTTTGAGTGCATGATTTGAGTTTTAAGTTTCTTTCTGAAAGTAAGTTTTATTCCAAGAATCTATTTACTCTTTTATTTAAAGCAATATACTACTAGCATTACTCTGACAAATGACCGCCTCAAACTGAATACACTCTTTGAGATAACAAGTCATTCCTAGATAGATATTAATGTAGGGTAAGTAGAGGTGAAAAAGACTGTTTTTACTATTCAACATTTTTGCGCTGTTGTCGAGGAAGAGTGTAGCCATTTGTTTCCTTTTCAAAGTAGTGTAAGTACCTGCCAGGAAAAAATTGGGTTTTAAAAATAGAAGGTAAGAACTTGCGTATGGAGCATGTAATAACCCTACTCCTTTTCCTGCTTCCCTATAGATTTGTTGTTGTTTTGGGTAGAAATCAGTATTTGATTTGTGTGCATGACTAAGCAGAAAAAGCCTGAAAAGAACCCCAAACCACTACCCAAGCCTGATAAAGCTAAGGGGCTGGTGACCCTTGGTCGATCAACCTTAATAGACGAAATCCTGAAGAAAGCATAGTCTCAGCCTTCAGTAGGACCTAGAAAAGTTTCTTCTAGACAACCTACTAGTTCCCTTCAGGCTACAGGATCGCCATCTGTAGCCTTTATTGAGGTGCATAGTCAAACAGAGGAGCAAGATTTCCAAGAAATTGAGAATTCTAGCACAAAATCATTGCAAGAGGGGAACTTTAGAAACCTCTGCGAAGGAAGAGGAGAAATAGGGGAAACTGAAGAACCAAGATCTCCTCTTGGAATAATTCAGCCATTAAGTAGCCCATATAAGGGATGCACTGCAAAACTCATTCTTGAAGAACCTCAAATCCCCCCAAACATTAGGTACTCTTATCATCCTAGACAAAGGAAGTGTTGTTAAGGTCGTTCCTATTAAAGCCATCCCCCCTCCGTCTAGCCAACCTAGGAATACCCTCCTAGAACTTCCGGGAGGTTATTGGCACATATTTGACCAAATTGCCCAGAACCAGCCAAACACCCAAACTTCCACACTGCAATATCCCATTGTAGATACTACAACCAATGCACCAATGAAGGCAATTCCTCTCCAGCATATCCCTACATTTCATGGCCTAACATTGGAAGATCCAGATGCACTTTTCTTTGAATTTGATGTGTTGTGTAGAGGATATGACTATACCACTGATCCCCAGAAGTTGAAACTATTTCCTTCTACATTAAAAGGAGCTACTTTATGATGGTTTATGGGGTTGGGTGGAGGTGTTATAAATAACTGGGAACAGATGAAAGGTGCTTTCCTCAAGAAATATCAAGATTATTGTAGATCTAGAGAGTTAAAAGATGAAATATTTCAGATGGTAGCTAGACCTAATGAAACACTAGAAGAATATGTTGAACGTTTTCAGTATAATCTTCAAAGATCTCCTTATGCATCATTACCCTTACCTGATAATGTATTAAAAACAACATTAGTTAAAGGCATGAAGGAACAATGGATTGAAACATTGAATATTATGGGAAAAGGAGACATCTATCAAGAGGATTTTGCTAACATCATTGATTTATGTATTAGGAGCTCACGAGGAAGCACAAGGCTAAAACCAGCTAAACATGATAGGTTTACAAGGGACAACAAGATCTCTAGAGAATGAGTAACTCACACGGAAATTGGAAATTTATTAGAAAATTTCAAAACTGATATATTGGGAACTTTGACAACATAACTCAACATTATGCAAGCCAAGCAGAGGCAGAGAAAAATATGGCAATCTTTTGTCCCAGTTGCAGAAAGAAACACAGCCACAAAGAGTGCCCATTAGATGCAGTCCAAGCTTGCGCCATTTGTTCAAAAGACCACTCTATGGAAAGTTGTCCCTCACTTCTTGGTTTGAAAGCAGTATACAAAGAAGCAGAAGAAGAACCAGAACTGGTGTACCTACTTAATCAATGTCGTTAATGGTAGCTGCAACAATAAGGTATGTTCCCCGATCCAGCTTCTTCTTTAGCCTCCACAATATTATGCTCAGCAATATAATACAATGTGGCAAAATCAACCTCCTTTTTCAAACTGGCCACAACAACCATTTCCTTCATCATCACCATGGCCGAATCAAACAAGCCAATCTAATTGGCCAAATTTTCCCTATGCCCCACCATATTGGCAAAACAATGCATATCCAACACAATGGTCCCCTCCTACTTCACAAAGTCAAGCCTGGCAGACAAACTAGCAAAGACTGATGAATCAGCTAGTAGGAACCATTGCACTCCCTCAATCTACACTGCCAGCATTAAAACAAAATCCCCAGCCCAATTTAAGACCACAACTACCAACCCAACCCAACCTTAATCCAAATAATAGACTGATTCAATCTATTCAAATAATTGAAACACCAGAGATAGAAACTGATCTAAGGGAATGCAATGAACTTCAATTAAGGTCTGGGAGCATTATAGAAACTAAGGGAGATAAAAATGTTTAGATTGAAAATCAGTTACCAGTAGAACAACCATTATAAGAAAAAGATGTGGCTACAAAACAAACTCATGATAAAACAACCACATCTTCTCCTCCATTCCGAGAACGATTAATTATACTGCGACCTATAGAACATCTTGATTTTGATATTCTGGGAACTTAAGAACCTGTACATAAAAATCCCACTCCTCCAAGCCATCCAAGATATCCCAACATATGCTGATCATCAAAGAGATATGTATAAAAAGACCAAGGAGGAGAATAACAAATAATCCAACAATCCATGTAGTTGGCACCTTATCTGATTTGTTATCGGGAAAAGAAGCACCTGTCAAATATGAAGACCCAGGAAATCCAATAGTGACAGTCCAAATCAATGGACAAACCTTTTCAAATGCCTTAGTCGATTTAAGGGCTGCAATTAATATCCTAACAACCACCACTTGTCAAAAACTGGACATTACATCAGTAGAACCAACTTCCACTTTATTAGAACTAGTTGACTGATCAGTGGTTAGGATGGAAGGTACACTACATGATGTCATGGTATCCATTAATTCCTAGAAATATCCCACCAAATTTCTGATAATAAACCCTAAAAACCGACTTGATGGACACCCATTAATTTTAGGCAGACCTTGGCTTGCAACCACTGATGCTTACATTGGCTGCCAACAAGGCAGTATGACCATAACTAGAGGGCCTAATATCAAAAATCTAGCTTTATATCCTCTAGCACAGCCAAGTGTCATGATAATGAAAACTAACAAACATCCTATATCATACCTTACCGAAAATATTAGATCCCCATTAACTATAGAAGATTCCCTTGATTTCAAAGATCAAACAGAAGATGATATTATTAACAATTTTATTAACCAAGCTAAATCTAGATCTCATATACAATGTCACATGATAGAGGCAACATTTGATAATGAATTGGAAGAAGATCCTCTTAAAGAAACTCATGACCAGACGATACCTACTACCTCTATTTCAAATAGCAAAACTGTGGAGATTGAGCCAGGCAAAACTTTAAACATTAATAGTAACCTGACACCTGAACAAGAACAGAAATTGATCCAACTACTGAAAAAATATAAGGAAGAATTTGCATGGGATTATCTGGATATGAAGGGAATCGATCCCCAGTTATGTACACACCACATTTATACAGAGAAAGAGGCGATACCTATTCGCAAACCCCAAAGAAGAATTAACCCTCATCTAAAAGACATTGTGAAAGTTGAACTACAAAAACTTTTAGATGCAAACTTTATTTATACTATCTCTGATAGAAAATGGGTCTCTCCGCTTGTAGTGGTGTCGAAGAAAAATGGAAAGTGGAGGATTCATGTAGATTACAGAGAATTAAATAAAGAAACCCAAAAAGACCACTTTCCCCTTCCATTTATTTACTAGGTATTAGATACATTAGCAGGAAATAAATTCTTTTCTTTCCTGGATGGCTTCAGCGGATACAATCAAATTCAGTCTGCCCCTGAAGACCAAGAAAAAACTACTTTTACCTATCCTTGGGGAATGATTTCCTACAGAGTCCTACCTTTTGGTCTATGCAATGCCCCTGCCACATTTCAAAGGGCTATCCTTAGTATCTTTTTAGATTTAATAAATGACGGACTCGAAGTATATATGTACGATTTCACACCATACGGAGATGATTTTGACCCAACACTAAATACACTGGAAAAGGTGCTCCAATGATGTATCGCTACCAGGCTTTGCCTGAGCCATGAAAAAAGCTATATGATGATGACTTAAGGCCTCATCCTAGGTCATTATATTTCAACAGCTAGAATACAGGTAGATCTGGCCAAAATTCAAATAATCTTGTTAATACCCACTCCCACCACATAGATAGAGGTATGGAGTTTCCTTGGATTTTCTGGTTATTATAGAATATTTATAGAACATCTTTCTCACATTGTTGCACCTTTATACGTACTAATAGGGAATGTTGACTTTGTTTGGACAGATAAATGTGATCGTGCTTTTGAGGATTTGAAAAAGTTGGTGTCAACAACACCAGTACTCAGAGGTCCAAATTGGGACCTGCCATTCCAAATTTCATCAGATGCTTCAGACACAGCTATTGGAGAAATCCTTGGGTAGGAAGAAGACAAAAACCCATACGCGATCTATTATATTAGCAAAAATTTGTCTCCTACTGAGTTAAACTATATTGTTACTGAAAAAAATTCTTAGTTGTAATACTTGCTATAAATAAATTTAGGCATTACATCACTAGATATCCTGTTGTTTTATACACAGATCACTCTACCATAAAATATTTAGCAAATAAAATAGTCACAAATGGTAGAGTAACAAGATGGTTGATTTTATTGCAGGAATTTGATATCACAATAAAAGACCGACTTGGAAAAGAAAACCCTGTAGCTGAATTTCTCTCATGAATGCTGAAACTAGTGGACGTAATCGAGGATTAGTTTCCAAACAAACATTTGTTCACTATTACTATCAAAACACTCTAGTATGTTGATTTTGTGAATTATATAGTAGTAGGCAAATTTCCAAAACATCTGACTCCCAATGAATGAAAGCAGATTGTTCAGCGTAGTACCCAATTTTCTTGCATTGCGGGCTACCTATTTCATACAGGGGAAGATATGCACATCAGGAGATGCATCCGTGAAGATGAAATTTTTGATATTCTGAAATCCTGTCATGACGGACTGTGTGGCAGACATTTCACAGATCGAATAACTGGTCACAAAGTTCTACAAATAGGATATTATTGGCCCACAATCTTCAAAGATGCAAATAAATTTGTTCAAGCCTATGATAATTCTCAAAGAACAGGACGCCCTAAACAGTCCGACGAGATGCCTCTAAACCCACAGCTAGTTATTGAACCATTCAAATGTTGGGCGCTTGATTTTTTGGGTCCAATCAATCCATCATCGAACTAGAAAACATACATTTTGGTAGCCACAGAATATGTCACCAAATGGGTTGAAGCAGAGGCATTGCCAAGAGCTACAAAATATTCCATCATTCAGTTCCTGTTCCACATATTTGTGTGATATGGCCTTCCAAGAGACTCTTGTGGTCACCAACAACCCCCCTCTTTGTTTGATATTAGCAATAATACCAAGCAAAGGGGTACCCTTAATAAAAATTCAAACAAACATCTCTAGGAACATTTTTGTTTTTTCCTTAGAATTTTATCGCAACAAAGCAATGAAACATTTCTTTTATGAGCATAATAAACTGCGAAGGAACAATGTGAAAATCAGCGCATCCCATTCACTATGAAACACTCTTAAAAGAATAAACTTAAGAAATATTCGACGGCCAATGTGTGACGTCGCATATCGCAACACCGCGTAAAGTAGCACACAAATGACTAATTTCCGCTATCTGTGATCTGCGATCTGCAATTTGCGATCTACGATACTACGATGCCATGATACTATAACACAAATCTGCGATCTGCGATCTGTGATAAGCGCGAGTTTTCCTCGGCACAGTATTCAAGGAAAGTTGCCCATTAATCAAAATTAAGCGCGCACCTTAAAAAAGAAATTAATGATTGTACGAATGACTGCTTTTTGTTTTTTGAAGAGTCATTTTGCTGAGAATGTCATATTTATGCACACATAAGATTTGAATCTTTCATGTCAATCTTTATTACCATTACTCTTTTCCTTTGCGCAAACTATAAAACAGGAAATAACATGAAGCAATATGCAGGAAACATCTAAGGAAAAAGGGGAAAGCACCAATGCTCAGAGAATACAAAAGAAATCTCTTCAGAAATGGGTGCCGCATACGATAGGACTACAGATTCCA
The DNA here is from genome assembly GCA_000404065.3 of Pinus taeda. Classification (NCBI taxonomy): domain Eukaryota; kingdom Viridiplantae; phylum Streptophyta; class Pinopsida; order Pinales; family Pinaceae; genus Pinus; species Pinus taeda. Next base: position 22,437 of record APFE031266065.1, read on the forward strand.
GAGTATCACTCAACAGATGCTGATGCCGATAGGTCATCTAAAGCTCAAAATCAAAGGCGCACAAAAGCAGCATGATTACAAAAAGACCTGAAACTTACACACCAGAAAAGCCCGACACGAAGAACGGAGGCAGTTTTCAATGCAGAGAATTGCTCAGAAAGTAAAGTCTTCTGACTCATCAAGTCGTTCGCAAAGGCAGAAACCAGAATAGCAAAAGTAGAACCGGTTTGAGGGAAATTTGAGTTATTACCAAGTATACACCCAGTCAGCGGGAGATTCTCTAAAATATATTATAGTTTACCAAAAAGTGGTGCCAGCTCTTGTTACTTCTATTTTTATGGCACACACAAAAGGGGAAGGCAACCAGCCGACTCTTCCCAGTCGGATGTTGCATGCTTACAGCACTAAGGAGCAAATATAGAAATAGTTGAGAGTCAGATTTAATTTTTAGAAATAGTTTGCTTTATCAGAAGGATGGTCATTTGAAAACCAGATCCTAAATTTATGTAATCAATTTAATTAGCTAGTAGTATTTAAACCCTTCTCAGGCATTTAGAGAAGGGTCCGGAGATTTGTCAAAAACGCGTCCTCAG
>APFE031266065.1:23049-39077 GCA_000404065.3 Pinus taeda
ACCTACGACAAATGAGCATATTTTAAAAAGCCAGCACATAGAGAAGACCTTATTTTATCTTTAAAAGACCAAGTAATGGTTGATGTAAATACAAGGACTAAGCCTGAGGAAGCAAATGATTAGAATAGAAAAAGGTTGAAACAAAATATCATTGATAGGATATGGCATAATGTACTCTATCTGTCCGTAACAAAATTTAGACTTATGAAATTTTTTCTGTTTCGGAAGTTAAAATTCAATAGAAAAGCAGAGATAACTGGTTCTTCCCAGTGAATCGCCATTGTTGTGGCCACCAACAACCCCCCTCTTTGTTTGATATTAGCAATAACACCAAGCAAATGGGGACCCTTAATAAAATTCAAACAAACAGTTTTAGGAACATTTTTGTTTTTTCCTTAAAATTTTATCGCGACAAAGCAATGAAACATTTCTTTTATGAGCATAATAAACTACGAAGGAACAATGCGAAAATCATCGCATCGCATTCACTATGAAGCGCTCTTAAAAGAAGAACTTAAGAAACATCCGACGGCCGATGTGCGACGTCGCATATCGCAACATCGCGTAAAATAGCACACAATGACTAATTTCTGCGATCTGCGATACTGCGATGATCTGATATTGCGATACCACGATACTATAACTCAATCTGCGATCTGCGATGAGCGCGAATTTTCCTCGGCACAATATTCAGGAAAGCTGCCCATTAATCAAAATTAAGAAGCGCGCACCTTAAAAAAGAAATTAATGATTGTACGCCAAAGTATCCAGGAATGACAGCTTTTTGTTTTTCAAAGGGTCAGTTCGCTGTGAATGTCATAATTATGCATACATAAGATTTGAAGCTTTCATGTCAACCTTTATTACCATTACTCTTTTCCTTTGCGTAAACTATAAAACAGGAAATAACATGAAGCAATATGCAGGAAACATCTAAGGAAAAGGGGAAAGCGCCAATGTTCAGAGAACAGAGAAGAAATCTCTTCAGAAATGGGTGCCGCATACAATAGGACCACAGATTCCAGAGTATCACTCAACAGATGCTGATGCCGATAGGTCATCTAAAGCTCAGAATCAAAGGCGCACAAAAGCAGCATGATTACAAAAAGACCTAAAACTTACACACCAGAAAATCCCGGAATGAAGAACGGAGGCAGTTTTCAATCCAGATAATTGTTCAGAAAGTAAAGTCTTTTGACTCATCAAATCGTTAGCAAAGACAGAAACCGAAATAGCAAAAGCAAAATCAGTTTGGGGGAAATTTGAGTTATTACCAATTATACACGCAGTGAATATACCCAGTCAGAGGAAGATTCTCTAAAATATCTTATAGTTTACCAGAAAGTGGTGCCAACTCTTGTTACTTCTATTTTTATAGCACACACAAAAGGGGAAGGCAACCAGCCGACTCTTCCCAGTCAAATGTTGCATGCTTATAGTACTCAGGAGAAAATACAGAAATAGTTCAGAGTCAGATTTAATTTTTAGAAATAAGTTTGCTTTATCAGAAGGACGGTCATTTGAAAAACGGATCCTAAATTTATGTAATCAAGTTAATTAGCTAGCAGTATTTAAACCCTTCTCAAGCATTTAGAGAAGGGTCCGGAGATTGGTAAAAAACGCGTCCTCAGAACATGCACTTTTGTGCCCTCGGAGGTGGTTTTGATGAATGGATGGATTAAGGTTTATTAATGTTTGCGTTTGATATCTGCTACTGATGTTGCACTTCTGTACTCTTAGTAGATGTTAGAACAAGGAGAGATAAATCATTGTTGCTTGAAGCTTATGAGTGGAACTAGTCATAAATGGTACTTCTATCTCTTGACCATTTCTACTTATATTATTGAAGTGATTTATAGTTTTCAGTTGTTTATATGTCATTGTATGAATGTGTGGGTTACCATTTGGCACTTCTGTACGGTGGAGTCATATTGTTTATGTCTGACATATGAATAGCTTATTATGTGATATACTGTTCACAACTGTTTTGCCTAACTTCTTATGCAAAGTGGTTTATCTTAAATGGTTTCTATTCTTATGATAGCTGAATGATCTTTATTACCAGTTATTGTTCGAAATCTATTTAGATCGCATAATAGAAGATATACATCCCGGGTTAACATAGATTTGATGTGTTGTTTCTCACTAGATTACAATAACATAGAGTTAGTTTAAAGAATCTGAATTAGATTAGCTTTAAAGTACTCTTAGATCAGCATTATTCAAACTCTGCACACACACATACCCCAAATCGGGAAATTGGTCCTATTATCCCCAGTCGGACCCGCTATACCAAACGGATAAGGAGCTGCCAACCAAGGTCCAGACCGGGTGGGTATCCCCCTTGTTGTCGACCTGATTTTCGGGGCTTCAACAGAGACATAATAATGGATGGGGGACCACAGTTTGCTGGTAATAAAATTGCTGCAACATTGAAAAACTATCACATTCAGCACAAAATTATCTCTTGATATCACCCGTAGGCAAATGGCCAAGTAGAGAGCACGAACAAAGTAATAGAAGCAATACTGACAAAAATCATTGTGTCACACAAATGCAATTGGGCTACAATATTTCCTGAAGCCTTGTGGGCATACAAAACAACATGAAGAAGAACTACTAGTTATTCACCATATCAACTAGTATTTGGAAAGGAACCTATCTTTCCAATCGAATTCGAAATACAGACCTTAAGAACAACACAAGAATTTGGTCTAGACTTGAACGAGGCCTAGATTAATAGACTACAACAGATTAATGAGCTGGATGAAATCAGGCTCTCTACTCTCCAACATACCGCATTGATCCAACAATAGAGAACCAAATGGCATGATGCCCTCATAAAAAAGAAAGTCTTCCGCAAAGGATATTGGGTGCTCCTATACGATTCTAGGTTTCAAGATTTTCCAGGGAAACTCTAGACTCGCTGGCTCGGACCATATGAGATCCAAAAAGTACATGATAATGTTATCATTACTTTAACCACCATTGATGGATCGGGAGATACCTTTAAAGCAAATGGCCACCAAGTTCGATTATGCCACAAATCGCTCACTCGAAATCCTTCTACCAACAACTCTGCGAAGACTCTGACATGCAGATTCTAGTTGAGGAAGAGAAATATTCCTCACCTTTGGTTCATTAAGTGGTTTGATCGCTTTTACATTTTGTACATAATTCTTTTATTTTGTTTCTGTAAATTACTTTCTGCACATATTTCTGCATTTCTGCAACTTTTGCATTCTGCTATTCCTTTTGGAAGGAACAACGTTTTCACCACTTTACTGTTCCTTTTTGAAGGAACAACGTTTCTGCATTTTGTTGTTCCTTTTTGAAGGAACAATGCTTCTGCACTTTGCTGTTCGTTTCGGAAGGAACAAAATTTTCACTATTCTGTTGTTCCTTTTCGAAGGAACAACGCTTTTGCATTCTGCTGTTCCTTTTTAAAGGAACAACATTTTTGCCATTTTGTTGTTCCTTTACAAAGGAACAACACTTTCACGTTTTTTTGTTCCTTTCTGAACAAACAACACTTTCACGTTTTTCTATTCCTTTCCAAAGGAACAACACTTTGACGTTTTTCTGTTCCTTTCCAAAGGAACAACACTTTCACATTTTGCTGTTCTTTTCCAAAGGAATAACACTTTCACATTTTGTTGTTCCTTTCTGAAGGAACAACACTTTTACGTTTTGTTGTTCCTTTCTGAAGGAACAACACTTCTGCATTTTTGTTGTTCCTTTCTAAAGGAACAACACTTTCTTTTCCTAAGGAACAACACTTTCATTTTTCTGTTGTTCCTTTCCGAAGGAACAACACTTTTGTTTTCTGCTGTTCCTTTTCGAAGGAACAACACTTTCACTTTTCTGTTGTTCCTTTCTGAAAGAACATCACTTTCATTTTTCTACTGTCCCTTTCTGAAGGAATAACACTTTCATTTTCTACTGTTCCTTTCCCAAGGGACAACACTATAGCATTTTCACATTTTTTTTGTTTGTTTATGACTGTTTTCTTTGCTATTCCAATAGCAATTTCGAGTATCTTTTGGAGATTTTGTTGCAGTAATTGTTCTATCATTTTAGAGTGCATTTTCTCCTTTGTGTGTTTTATCATTTAAACCATTTTTGAAAGTCATGATCATTTAAAGCACAACTATACATTTATGCAGTGAATACAAAAACTAGAGGATACCAAAAATCAGCGAATTACATAAAAATCATTATCTTTAGAAGCTAGTGCCTTGAATTGGTAAGAGAAAAGAGGATTCTTCCTTATTTATTAAGCGATTCTATTCTACACCTGGATTTCGGTAATCTTCTCATCGCTATAAACATGGCATTCCTACATACGTTGTTCCTTATTGACTCTATACTATGGTAGTTCAGCACGCTGCTCTTTCATTTGACAGTCGAGGTCGGCCTATCACATTGCAGGGGTGGCACAGGTAATCCCCATAATTCGCTGACATACATGTCAACTCATCAATTGGAAGAATTAATGACTTGGGAATAGTAATTCTTAATGGTATTTTGTTTTCCAATGTGCATGGCTTGTTGCTTCGAAGTTATTTTCGTGTTTTGCTCTGCAAAAATTAGTAGTAAGTTTGAAATTCGAACAGCGTGCTGTTTCGATATCTTCTATGTGCTTTTCTAATAGCCAACTAAAATTTGAACAACCTGTTGTTCTATTATTGTCTCTACATTTTTTACAGTGCGCTAAGCATGGGAGGAAGATCAATTCGCAGGGAGACACAAGTGTTGATAGTTTCTGATGTCGCACGAGAGATCCTAGCAAGAGCAGGATGACCAATTTATCTTAACCGCATACAAAAATCCAATGAAATGGTGGCAATTGAGTTTTTACAGAGCCTACATGAACATTATTCCATGGTGAGAGGGAGACAGATTACAGTCATTGACGACATAATTGCAGAAGTTTCAGGACTACCAGCACGGGACCTGTGTGGACTCTAAAAAAGGTGAGATTGTGGGATGCCATGAAATCTTCTAGGATAAAAGGCAGAACTTGACTGTAAAAGAGAAGGGAGTTTTACCTGCAACCTTGGGAGAGCCATGGGTAGAATTGGCAAGAATTATCTAGAGCTACATCACTTGTGACGACAGGAAGGACGTGGTAAGACCACGACATCTTAAACTTTTAGCTGTGTTAAAGCAAAAGTGCACTGTGAATTTTCTTGTGTTTTTAAATTTTTTATTGCATGATGTCACCTAAAGCATGAATAAATTTTGCCACTTAGAATCGATAGTAAGTCACCATGGCTTGATACGACTAATAGTCAGCCACAACCTTCCCCAACAAAAAAGCAGTTGGGAAGAATTGATTTTCACAATAGACGGGGGATTGGCCTTGCCAGCCCTAAAATGGAAACATGATACTAGTGCATAAAGTAGACCTCTGAAATGAAAGAAATCTGTTAGATTGGCAAGAATTAGGGAAATGCTGAGGAATCACCAGGAAGTCAGTGGTCAACCTGTAGAAATACACAACTCTGGAGATGAAGAACCCCGATAATTGGAAGGTGGGGAGAACGAAAAATAATTGGAGGAGAATGATAAAGAATCGGAGGAAGACACTGAACAATCTAGTTAGGAGGAAGAGGAAGCAAAGCAACGCAGTGGAAGTCCACTACAAAACCCATTGCAATAAGATGAGTTGGCCTAGATTCTAGCCAATATGGGCAAATATGCCTAGGCTCATAGCCCACTTAACCCCCACATCGAAGAAGGACCACAGGAGCACTCTGTTCATGACAAAAGTGCACCTGAAGAACTATGTGATGAAGAAGAAGGATTGCAGGAGCACTCTTTTCATGACAAAAGCGCATCCGAAGAACTGTGTGATAAGATAACAGAGAAGAGAATCACTCTGCTCATGATGAGAGTGCATTTGGGAAGAAGAATGATGAAGGAGAAGAGGATCACTCTGCTCATGATGAGAGTGTATCTGGGAAAGAGAATGATGCAGGAGAAGAGGAACAATCTGTTCCTAGTCAGAATACACTAGATGAATTTCATGATGAAGAGGAGGTAGAGGAAGATGTTTCTCAGGACACAGCAGAGCAAGCTAGGGTTTCTACCCCTGAACAACTAGATCAGCATAGCACTGAAGAAGCACCCCAGGGAAAAAATAAGGAAATTGGCCAAGATGAAGCCACAACACTTGAGGTACAAAGTCCAGGCCCGAGTAAACAAATGGTTGTTCCTTCCAGATAAATAGAAGAAATTAGAAGATTGCAAAAGGAACAACAAAGATTGCTTTGCATGATTAAGCAACTTTGGCAGCAGATAAGGGTTTTGAAAATGAGGAAGAAGACAAAAGGGAACTCTGTGATAAAGCATACAAATTCTCAGACAAAACCCCTTAAGAAAAAGATTAAGAAGACTCATGACCAGCTTGCCATTCAAAACCTAAAGGAATAGCACTCAGCTATTGCCCATGTCGAAGTACAAACAGATGATATATCAGCCTGTGACAAGGAAATTCAGACAAAGGAGCCGTCCTCTAAGGAAATTAAAACCATAAATACTAAATGATGTAATAATAAGATTCAAGTAAATCTCCTGCTTACAACTACTATGTGGGATAGTGACCTGAGGACAATAACTCTATGAAAGGACTTGGTGCAAGCCCAGCAAGCAGTAGAGAAACTTACAGAGCAGACTATCTCTTGAGAAAAGTATGAAAAATTACAACAACAGCTGAGGGATGTTAACTTATCTGAAAGCCATGCCTTCAAAGGATGGCAAAAGGAAGAAGAAAGAGTAAAAAAGGTAACTCATAGACTAGATGTAGTCATCAAACAAATGGATACCCTATGCTCTTTATACAGTGACGTTCTAGAGTGCAGGGCACCTACTAGGAATTATGCTTTGTTTTTAATTCAAAGATATTTACAATTGAAAATTAAAGTTGTTAAAGTAGGGGTCCCTATAGAAATAAACACTATTGATGACTTCATAAATTGTTGTAAGCACTATGGGGAGAAAGTTCAGCGACTGTTATGTGAATTCTATTTTCACAATCTTGTATTAGATGGAGAAATATATCAGAACCCTGGCCCTTTTGTGGGAGATGTCCAACTGCAGGCATTTATTTCTTTTGGTGTTAATCAAATAAAGTGGGTTAATGCCTATAATGTCTTTCAAAGACAGGAAAATGGATTAGACTTATGGGTGAGAGGAGAACCTAGAGACCCACAACAATTATGGAATAAACATAGGAGCCTAATGAGAACGAAGGGAGTGATTGAAGCATTAGGACCTATCCACACAGTGGTCATACGGCAAGGGATAGAATATTTCTTTACCATCAAAGACCTTGGCATAGCAACAGCCAAGTTTCGATATCACACTTCTAATCCGAACATCCAAAACCGAGAACCATTCAATTATGAGAACTTTAAGCTAGTTGTTGATCGCCTGAGTCTCTATGGTGACCTCATTTTGAGAGAAGGACCATCTTGGTTAGGTTGTAGATTCAGAAGTCCAATTATTTGGCACCCTGCACCAGGATATCAAGCCTTATAAGAAATTCCTGAAGGACAGATAGGACAGTTCTTTGAATTCCTAGCTATCAATCATGGTTGTAGACCACCTCATGAGATCCCTTCTCCAGCCTATTCCCACACTGCCATGCATATCAATTATAATGTTTTCATGAGGGCATGAAAAAGGGTAAGCAGGGGGGTGTGTTGAGCACTAGAGAGGGTATTTAGTTACCACTCGCTTTGTCATCTTTTCCTTGAATTCATAACTTCTTTATATTATGAAATAAGTATATGGTGAAAGTTTATGATAGATCTAAGAAGATTTGTATGAAAACGTAAAATGACTAATAATTACTCTTTTCCTATGCAGAAAAAGGAGAAAATGGAAGATCGTCGTTTTAAAGGAAAAGACAAGACAAGGTTAATTATTGTCCCTTTGACAAGGAACCATATCCAAACAACGCAAACTAAACTAGAGTGTATAAGCCAGGAAAAGAAAGAGGAGGTACCAAATCGGCATAAGAGAACAAGAAGATAAATAAGAACTAATAGTATGGCAAATCCCTCAGTATCCTTTGATACTGAGGGATCACTACCTTAATGATTCACTGTATTTGATATCTCTGCTCGACTGCTATAAGAGGAGGCAGCATTGCTAGCCCAAGGGACAGAACTATTGTGGTTTTTATGAAACTTACTGTTGTAATTGGAACTTTGATCATCGACTCTCTCTAAGAGCGATTACTGTAACTTTGTTTGATGCGTAATATATAAACTTTGGTTGTTGTTCCATATTTTATTCTGGAGTAATCTTAAGCACTGTATCCCTGGAGGATAAGGGCCCAACCCTGGTGGATCACTTGCTCTTGTACCATTATTTTCCAATTCGTGTGTGGTTTGATTTCTTTTATCCCCTTTGTTTAGTAATCTGATGTTACTATTTTACATATCAGTTCTGTTAAATTTCGTCTACTTGAATAAGTAATGTTATGCTATTCAATCTAACTTTATATCGCATCACTGTTCCTTTAAACAACTGATATTATCATATAACATTGTTGTTCCTTACAAATTGCCATTGTTGTTCGATTAAAGAGTAATAGTGTTGTATATTCTTAAGTCGGTATTATTGTGTATTTATCTATGGTTCACTTTTAACGTGATTGTTGTTCATTTGGGATTGTTGTTCCATCATGATCACAATTGTTGTTCCTTTATAACCATGATTCATACTTGTCATATCGGAGCTCAGATTGTTGTTCCTTTTAATATAGGAGTGCTGTGTGTAATATTCGATTGGGTTTTTCTATGTATTTACATTCGGTTGAAGTTGTTGTTCAATATTTCATTTCCATTGGTTTACTATCCGATTACTATTTGTTTTTCAAATCATTTCTAAAGTAAATATTGCTGCTCAATTCCTATAGGATACAATTATTGCTTCATTCATTTCTGTAGGTTAAGACTTTGTTGTGCAATCCTGTTAAATAGATTAGTCGCTGTTTCATTTCCTGTCATTTGAATTACCATTGCTTTGGTGTGTAGAACGATTTTAAACTACAGTGAACATTAACATATGTTGTCAAGTTCAAAGGTTGATGATCTTTTCCTTGAATACTTTTTAATTGCATTAGTTTACAAAGGGAGGAGTTACTGTTACTGTACCCTTGACTGATAAATTGTTGTAGCTTTTTGAGTGCATGATTTGAGTTTTAATTTTCTTTCTGAAAGTAAGTTTTATTGCAAGCATCTGTTTACTCTTGTATTTAAAGCACTATACTACTAGCATTACTCTGACAAATGACCGCCTCAAACTGAGTACACTCTTTAAGATAACAAATCGTTCCTAGATTGATATTAATGTAGGGTAAATAGAGGTGAAAAAGACCCTTTTTACTGCTCAACGTTGGGCACAGGATTCCCCAAGGCAATTTTTGGGGCTTAAAGCCCAAATTTTGACTAAATCCAATGTAAAGATCTGCATTTTGTGGGTGCGGAGTGCGATGATTGTAAATGAGTCATAGGGTTGTCTACCCTCATTTTTGTAATGTGATGCCATATTTAGAAATATACCCATGGTCAGTGGACCATCAGATTATAATAATAGAGTGAGGCTCTAAGTTGTAAATCACTGAAGAATGAGAAGTGAAAGTAATAGATGGAGAATTGAGTCTTATCTAAGTGTAGAGTCAAGTCTTTCGATTGTAGAGTAGGAGAATGTTTTGTAGCTAAGTGCGTAGAGACCTAGAAGTCCATAGCTAAGTGCACAGACCCCTGCAGCTGAGTGTGTAGGGTGGGTCGAGTCTATAACCTTTGGAGAAGTAATAAAGATAATTTTTACATCATTTATGTGTATCTTTTTCTTGTTTTGTGCATTGAATGTATCGGATATAAATTTCATTTCTATTGTTTATATGATGTGTGAAATTATATGAATGTGTTGATAAAGTGAATATAAGATAAAGTATCTATTTACGCAAAGATAACTAATTGTTATAAGAAGATAAGTAAGATCCGCAGTATAACTTGGGGAAGTAGTGCAGATCATTGCCAGGGCAGTGCAAAATCACCTCAGCCCCTGGTTAGGGTTGCATGAAGGTGATTATAATAGATCGCAAAGGTCTCGAAGGTTAGGAAAACGTGCGAGGTGACCTGTGCGAAAGTATTCACAATCAAACTAAACTGATCCCTCAGACATTTCAAGGGTGCGAAAACTTGGTTCCAGCATCCCCCCATACTTCTTTAGGTGAGTTCTTAGTCCACGCTCTGTGGGCCCTTGTTGAAAGGGCCAGTAGTACAGAGATTTGTTTGGCTAATTAACTCCGAACCTGGCTCAAGCTCCCTCAAGCCAACAAAGCTACCTTGGCAATAGGAGAAAAAATGTCACCAAAATCAATTCCTGGCACCTGGGAATAACCTTTTTCTACCAACCGAGCTTTTTATTTCTCCAACTTTCCTTCAACATTTGTTTTCTTCTTGAACACCCATTTGCTACCAATGGGTTTCCTTCCAGCTGGCAACTCCACTAGATCCCAAGCCCCATTTTTATGTAAAGATGCCATTTCATCAACCATGGCCTCTTTCCAAAGTTTTCCATCCTCTGAATCTATTGCTTCCTTCACAGTTCTGGGATCATCATCAGTAATAGATAAAGAAAAATTTGAACAAAAAGCAAATGGACTATACCTTTCTAGCTGCCTTCTTTCTCGAATTGATATTCTAACAACCGTAGTTTGTGGCTCTTCATCTTCTGATTCCTCTTCTGCTATAGAGTCTGATTCTTCCTCATTTAGCTCAAACTCTACCTTCTCTGGTTCCTTTGATGGGACTTCATGTTTAATAACATTTTTCACCTCTCTGAACACCACATCTCAGTTTTACACAACCTTCCTTGTTACTGGCTTCCAAAGATTATAACCCTTTAAACCATCCTTATACCCAATAAAGATGCACTTTTTAGATTTACTATCCAACATTGTTCTTTTCTCCTTTGGAACATGTACATATGCATCACATCCAAATACCCTCAGATGTGAAAGAGAGGGTTTCTTACCAGTCCATACCTCTTGTGGAGTCTTATCCTCCAATTCTGATGAAGGTGATCTATTGACTAGGTAGCATGTTGTATCCAACGCCTTTGTCCAGAATTCCTGTCCTAACCCAATACCACTGAGCATGATTCTTGCCCTTTCCATCAACATCTTGTTCATTCTTTGTGCAACTCCATTTTTCTCAGGTGTGTTTGGAGTAGTCTTTTGTCGTGCTACACCATACTTCTTACAGAATTATTCAAATTCCTTGCTGCAAAACTCTCCACCATTATCTGTCCTCAACACCTTTATCTTCTTCTATGTCTGGTTTTCCACCAGAGCCTTAAATTCTTTAAACATGTCAAAGACATCAAATTTCTTCTTGAGGAAATATATCCATGTATTCCTTGATAAGTCATCTATAAATGATACATAGTACACAGACTTACCCAGTGATGGAACCTTCATAGGTCCAAACACATCACTATGCACAAGCTCTAATGTTTGTTTTGCCCTCTTACCACTAGAGGGGAAACTCACCCGATTCTGCTTCCCATATACACAATTTTCACAGAAATCAAAATCCAAAGAGTTATTACTCATACCTTCTACCATACCTTTACCATGAAGTATTTGAAGGCCCTTCTCTCCAATATGTCCAAGCCTTTGATGCCACAACATGGTCTTCTCTCCAGAGACCACTATATTTTCTGCTTCACTTTCAAGAGCCACAGAACTGTTGCACCCATCAACAATAGTGCTACCTTGCAGCTTGTACAAAGTTCCATTTCGAACTCCCCACATCAATACTAGTGCTCCCCAAACCATCTTGTAGGTATCCTTCTAGAACATTGTTTTTACACCTGCATCATCTAGCCTTCTTACAAAAATCATATTTCTGGCTAATGCAGGAATATGTGGAACACATGGAATTGTTCTAACCCTTCGACCTTTCAACTTCAACTTTGCTTTTCCACAACCAATGATTCTAGCCTTCCTGTAAGCCCCCAAGAATACATCACCACCATCATGTTTCTCATACTCACATAACCACTCTCTATGGGTAGTGAAGTGAAAGGATGCACCTGAATCAATCAACCATGCCTCATGATCTACATGTGTACTTGAAGAAGCCAAGTACACATCCCCACCTTCATCTGAGGTGGTTTTCACCTTTGCAGAAGGAGCATCATCATATCCCTTTCCTTTGTCAGGAGATTTAGATTTATAGTCCCTTTTGTAGTGCCCTTCCTTTCCAAATTTCCAGCAAACCACCTTTACAGGCTTTCTTGGAGATTTAGATCTCCCAGTCAATGAATTATTTTAGTTTCTGTTTTTGGACCGTCCTCATACAGACAAGCCATCACCATTCTGTCTCTCCATATTTTTCCATCTCATCTCCTCCATTAGCAAGGATGAGACTATTTCATCAAACTGCAAGGCAGTTGCATTGCTACTTATTGCAATAACCAGACTATACCACGAATCTGGTGGAGAAAACAACAAACTGATGCACTTATCTTCGTCTGAAATTTTAATATCAACAGATAATAATTTACTTACCATAGTATTAAATGCATTCATATGCTCTATCACTGAGTATCCATCTTTCATCCTTAGGTTATACAAATTTTTCTACAAGAACAGTTTATTCACCAGAGACTTAGATTGGTATAAAGTCCCTAACTTGTCCCACAAAGCCTTCACTGTAGCTTCCCCTAATACATTTAACAACTATGAATTTGAGACACACAATCGTATTGTTCTCTTTGCCTTCTGATCCAACTTCTTCCATTCTTCATTGAACACTCTTGTTGGTTTAATACCTGGATCTATCATGATCCATTGATCTTTATCCGCCAATAGATCCTCCATCTTGAGTTTCCACAACTCAAAACTCTAACCATTAAATTTCTTGATCTCTATCTTTCCACTGCTTGCCATCTTCTTTCACCACTAGAATCGATCTCACAAATCTCCCACAGGGTCTATCATAGGCCCAAGCGAAACCCATCAGTAGCAAAGGCATCCCCTTGAAGCCAAAACAACTTTGATACCAAATTTAGGTTTTAACCCCGTACAGAAATTACCTGCATACGAATTCTAAAACACAGAAGATAAACATTGCAAGAGCATAAGACATAAAATACATATACAGAGAGATTTTCCCCTGGATCCCAAAACTAGGACTGCCAGATTGATTTTTCATTATGTTCCTTCCAATGTTACAATACATATTTATACATGCCAAAGCATCCAATACCATGGACCGAAAACCATCGCGTCCAAAATCATGTGCAAAAATCATGCACAAAACCATAGGTAGGTCTACCCAACCTAATATAGGGTCCAAAAAAAAAATTTCCTAGGGCATTGCCCTTGACCCCATAGAGGGGAGATACCTACACCCCTCAAACCCCCTTTGACCCCCCTATTGTGTAATCAATGCAATGAAGGGGGGACTCCTCCCCCCTCTAACCCCCCGGTTAACTACGTAGGTTAGTCATGGAAAGAATATAACACAACCCAACACTAATGAGAGAGCATGACTAAGATGACATACCTATGGGTAAGATGCTTTGATGATGATGCATGCTAGAGAATGATTTCCTCTGTTGTGTATTTGTTGCATATCCTTCTTTGTATTGGCCTATTTTGATGTTGGTTTCTTTTGATATGCAGGTGTTGGAGAGTGATGTGGTGATCTTGCTGCTACTGCTGAGCTATAGAGGAGATTCCTTAACCTTGGAATCTTTGTGCTGAAGATGGATGCAACCTTGAGAAGTTTCCTTTATGGGATAGGCTGCTACATGATTTCCTACAAGAAACCTATAGGATTTCTTGTAGCTACCTCTTCCCTAAACTTTCATACATTTTTTTTCACTTCTGGAGCATGAGGATTGTTGACATGAGTAGAGAAGGGTTATAGTGAATGGTAGGTGAGAGGTATCACCTTCAGGTATTGTCCTTCTGTCATTTGTTCTCACACTTCTTCTATTTGTTTTTTCTTCTTTTTGAAAACTGTATACTTTTTAATTGACTTATTGGATGGATGCATGGGTAACATGGTGTTGAAAGGCATGGTGATGATGTGGTGGAGTGAATGTTTTATTTTTTAGACACGGAATTGTCATCCCCTTTGCTCTAGGATCACTTTTCTTGGGATTTCAAAGCCACTGTAATTCCTATAGGAAACTCCTGTATGTCTCCAAGGAATCCTGTAGGATTATAGGGGATCCTAGAGAAAACATAGAGCCTATCTAAACTGAGCCAGAGGAGTTCATAAATGGAAGGATGGATGAAATAATGAAGAATATGAGATGGAGGGATTAAATATGGATTTTGTAGGTCCTCTTGTTCCTCTCAAGCTGCATTGATCCTCCTCTCGCTGACCTGCAAACAACATTAATATCTATATATGCTATATATTATATATAATATATATTATATTATGTTATATATAATATATATATCATATAATGCTCTCTTTTTTGTTGCAAAACAACTATTCTTCTCCAGAGAGGTTTTCATCCTAGCTGCCTAACCCTTGGTGCCTCAAAAGGGTTTCACTGTGAGATAATATATATTATATAATATATATATATATAATTAATATATATATATTATATATATAATATATAATTAATATAGTATATTATTATATTCCAACCACCATTGGGCCACCCCAAGAGGTTTTCAACCCAACAATGGGACTCAGGTGCCTCATGGAGGTTTTCACCTTATTTTTTATTTTATTTTTTTTGGAGGGACTTGATGGGGTGGAAGCTGAGACTTGCTCCACCACCATCATTGTCTTGCTGATTCCATTGATTAATTCTTTATTTGACAAGAACTTCTTGTAGACCTTCAATATGTACCCATTGAAAAGTAAAGGGATAACCTCTGCATCAATGGTTCTTATCTATACTGAACCATTATCATGACATTTTTCTATGACATAAGGCCCTAACCATCTAGTCCTTAACTTGCCTTTAAAATCCTTGTAATCATACAAGAAAGCCCAATCACCTTCTTGAAACTATTTTTCCTTTATGTTCTTTTCATGCCAAATATTCCTTTGAACTTGAGTCACCTCTATGTGTAGGAGGTCCTACATCCTACATTCATCTAACCCATTCAGCTGTTGTGCCCTAGTGAGATCAAGATTTAGTTTTGCTACCTTTTCTTAAGGTGTTGTATTCAAATTCAATGGACAATAGGGGATTCTTTCCATAGACCAGCTCATAAGGAGTGAATCAAGTGGTGGTCTTTCAGGTGGTATTGTAGGCCCAAGAGGCCTCAACTAATCTATTTATCCAACCCTTTCTACTATTGCTAATCACTTTGGTTAGAATGCCTTCCAACGCTCTGTTGGTTACCTCCACATTCCCATTAGCTTGTGGGTGGTAAAGAGTGGATGTTCTATGCTTGATCCTATGATGACTTAACAAATTTTCAATCATGTGATATGTAAACTAATTTCCTTGATCAGTGACCAGTTCTCTAGGGAACCCAAACTTATAAAATACATTTTCCCTTAAGAATTAAACCACTTTCTCTTTTGTTGTTGCTTTGATGGCCTTGGCTTCAATCCACTTGGTTAAATAGTCAGTGCACACAATGATGCGTTGCTTTTGTCTGATGGAGGGTCAATGGGTCCAATGAAATCCATGCCCCACTTGTCAAATGGCTCGAAAGTCACTTGAGGTTGCAGAGGCATTTCATCCCTTGGGGTAGGTTTCCCCATCCACTGGCATAGCTTACACTGACTAGTATCCATCGTCACATCTTGGTGAAGAGTGGGCCAGTAATAACTAGCTTGTAGTACCTTGAATTTTGTTCTTTTGGTTGCAAAGTAACCTCCACAAGGCCCATCATGACATGTCAAAAGGATTTCAAAGACTTCCTCCTCCCTGACACATCTTCTCAAAATTTAATCCGAGTCTAGTTTGAGGAGTTGCCCCCAATCCAAGTGAATGGGGCGCTCTTCCTT
>APFE031266066.1:0-13061 GCA_000404065.3 Pinus taeda
AAACGTCTGGCAGACTGCGCCATTGGCTTCGGCAGGAATGCTATTGGAGGCAAGAATGGGAGGTTTTACCGGGTCACGAATCCCAACGACTACGATGCTGTGAATCCAAGACCGGGCACTCTGCGTCATGCCGTGATTCAAACAGAACCTCTCTGGATCGTCTTCGAGAGAGACATGGTGATCACACTGAAGGAGGAGCTGATCATGAACAGTTTCAAGACGATTGACGGAAGAGGCGTCAATGTCCACATTGCAAATGGGCCCTGCATCACTGTTCAGTATGTGACTAACATCATTATACATGGCATTCACATTCATGATTGTAAGCCTGCAGGAAATGCTATGGTAAGGGACTCTCCCATGCATTATGGGTGGAGAACCATCTGCGATGGAGATGGAATCTCCATCTTTGGAGGAAGCCACATTTGGGTGGACCATGTCTCCTTGTCCAACTGTGCTAACGGTCTCATTGACGCCATCATGGGATCCACTGTTATTACCGTTTCAAACAGCCATTTCACTCACCACAATGAGGTAGTTACATTAAGGAGTTTGAATAGGACTCTAAAGTAGACTGTAGTTAAACCCTGAGAAAAGAAAATGTAGCTAGCTTATATGTGCAAAATTTTCACTTCATTCCAACTCTTATTGCAATCTCTTGGAACAATTATGACAGTTGCTCTATTTTTGTGTGAACATTGCAGGTGATGTTGTTGGGTCACAGTGATAGCTATACTCCCGATGTTAACATGCAGGTCACGATTGCATTTAATCATTTTGGGGAAGGTCTTGTGCAGAGAATGCCCAGGTAAATAAATCCCCCTTTCCCTCCATTCCAGGGGTTTTGATTGTCTCATCAAGAAATGAATATCAATGAATGGATGAATGAATGCAGGTGCAGGCATGGATACTTCCATGTGGTAAACAATGACTACACTCACTGGGAAATGTACGCAATTGGGGGCAGTGCAAACCCCACAATCAACAGTCAAGGCAATAGATTCTCGGCACCTGCAAACCCCTTTGCCAAAGAGGTGCTTATTGCTAAAACACATTTACTTACTCTTGTTACAATTTCATAAGATTTTATATTTTGGATTTATTCCATACTTCAAAATTCATGACAAAATCAAATGTGACTATCTCTTGCAGCGGATAACAATAGCACAGATTTATGAAGATGAGTTGTTTAAAAAAGATTACTACCCTCCCGCAGAGCCCTGGGATGAACAAGAAACTAATTCAGATGATGTACATGCTGCATTTGGTATCACAGAAGTGAGACTTCCATAATATTCGAAACGTTCTTATGATGTACAAATGAATACTATATTCAAAGGGTTTTGAAATGTACACATTGGTTATTTTATGCTATGATCTATCATATAGGCAATTGCATAAATTAATAAAATTAACAGGGATAATTTGGGGACAAATTTGGATTTTATAGGAGCATTTGGTGACAAATGATAAGCAACTTGGTTTCATCAATGCCTTTCAGCTGATAGCAATGTCTAAAGATCTTGACTTCTCTGGGTTCTTTGAAAAAGAGGTATGCCTCCATATGTCCAATATTAATTATTTGATTTTGTGATGAAGATGTCTTCAGTCAATGAATATCTAAATATCTAAAGGCGTGGTGTATTTCAAATATTGCACTGTTTCGTAGGCAAAGTAAAGTAAATACTGTGCTATTCAGTAAAAAATGTAATTTCAGACCAACAAAGTTCACTCATCGTTTTTGTTTGTACATAAGTATGTAATTTCTGTAAGTCAGTGGTGTCTTTTACTAACATAGTTTGGTTGTGGTGTGATTATGCTGGTTGCTCAACTTTTCTCTCTCTTCGTGCAAAAAAATTGAAAAGAGTTCTCGCTAGCAGTATTCTACAACAGGCCTTTCACATTATGCCCATCTAAATTGCCCATCCCTGAGTCAGATATGCCTAAACTCTCTACATTTTAGAGTTATTTCTATGACATAAATACCTCTCTATTTTGTCAACTGACAGTGCTGTTAGACATAGTTGTTTATTGTTATCATATGGCATTTTATAGATGATAAGTTTAAACGTTCTATCTTGGACTATTTTGTGAAGATGAGTGGTTTAAGAAAGATTACTACCCTCCCGCAGAGCCCTGGGATGAACAAGAAACTAATTCAGATGATGTACACGCTGCATTTGGTATCACAGAAGTGAGACTTCCATAATATTCGAAACGTTCTTATGATGTACAAATGAATACTATATTCAAAGGGTTCTGAAATGTACACATTGGTTATTTTATGCTATGATCTACCGTATAGGCAATTGCATAAATTAAGAAAATTAACAGGGATAATTTGGGGACAAATTTGGATTTTGTAGGAGCATTTGGTGACAAATGATAAGCAACCTGGTTTCATCAATGCCTTTCAGCTAATAGCAATGTCTAAAGATCTTGACTTCTCTGGGTTCTTTGAAAAAGAGGTATGCCTCCATATCTCCAATATTAATTATTTGATTTTGTGACGAAGATGTCTTCAGTCAGTGAATATCTATATATCTAAAGACATGGCATATTTCAAATATTTCACTATTTTGTAGGCAAAGTAAAGTAAATACTGTGCTATTTAGTGAAAAATGTAATTTCAGACAAACAAAGTTCACTGATCGTTTTTGTTTGTACATTAGTAAGGTAATTTCTGTAAGTGAGTGGTGTCTTTTACTAACATAGTTTGGTTGTGGTGTGATTATGCTGGTTGCTCAGTGTTTCTCTCTCTTCGTGCAAAAAAATTGAAAAGAGTTCTCACTAGCAGTATTCTACAACAGGCCTTTCACATTATGCCTATCTAAATTGCCCATCCCTGAGTCAGATATGCCTAAACTCTCTGCATTTTAGAGTTATTTCTATGACATAAATACCTCTCTATTTTGTCAACTGACAGTGCTGTTAGACATAGTTGTTTATTGTTATCATATGGCATTTTAGAGATGATAAGTTTAAACGTTCTATCTTGGACTATTTTGTCAACCGTTTTTGGAATCCAGCTATATAATTGTTGGTGATATCACAATTTTTTGTTGCTTAAATTACATTTTTGAATGCATAAATATATTCAACACCCTGAAAACTCCTTGAACACTCAAATTGCAAAGACTCAACAAATTTGTGCATCTTGGAATTATTTCTATGATATAAATATTTCTCTATTTTGTCAACTGACAGTGTTGTTAGACATAGTTGTTTATTGTTATCATATGAATTTCAGAAAAGATGAGTCTAAATTACTTTTTGGAATAAATAAATGGATTCAGCTACATGAAAAATCTCTGGAACATTCAAATTGCACAGATTCAACAACTGAAATCTACAATTCCAACAATTTTCTGAATAGATTTCCACCAAAATCTAACTGGAAATTATTCCAGTGAAAGTTCTAAAATTAGAACATTTAGACTACACTTTCAGGAAAGTTGAGATACATAAAGTTGACCGCCTTATAGAAATAATATTATGGTTAATATGGAGATCAACAATTTCATTATGATTTGCTGGTTTTGTACAGGCTTATCTTCAGAAAATAACTGAAGAAGAGGCCAGGAAATATTTTCATCAGCTTATAGATGCTGTAGATTATTGTCATGGTAGAAATGTATACCACAGAGACCTCAAGGTATGCAGTTTGACTTTCAATATATATGAAAATTGCTCTTTATATATGAACCCAATGAGAGCTTATGTAATTTTAGTTGATAATGCTCTGTGCTAAGATAAGATTTAATGCTAAATTGGTTTCAAATTTGGTGAATAGCCTCAAAACTTACTCTGGATGGGAAATCCAATCTGAAGGTGTCTGATTTTGGACTGAGTATCTTGCCCCAGGTATTGTATTTGCATAATGCTTTTGTACCGACCATGAGTTCTTAAAGGTTTAACGTTTCAAAATCACAGTCACCTATTTAAACTACTGGAAACCCTGTTCATCCACCTAAACTACCTGTAACTAAAAAACACAGAGAATAGTATGCTTAACACATGGGGCAAAAGAGTGACCAGTTGATATGCAACTCAAAACTTCAATTCAGATTTAGATAGAAAAATTCGGTCCAGGAATAAAAGCAACATCAGCGGGTCTCTGTTTATCTTTTATGGAAGGGATGCCCTAAGAATTCATCCTATTATTACTCGTACTGGAGATTGATTTGATTTCATTTCATTTCTGTCTGCTCAGTTCAGAATGGATTCTGAGAGCTGAGGTTAGGAAAGGCATCAACTTAACATTTGATCACAAACCCATTTCCAAAATTCTGACAAGGAATTTTTAAAATTAATAATGTAATCATATCCCCTTTTCTTATTTCAACTGCTGTTGGATCCTAATGTTGTGTCTATACACACTTTGTGCAGACAGATCCTATACTTTCTACATATTGTGGCTCCCCAAATTATATTGCCCCTGAGGTATACAAATCAAACTCTTCATCTAGGATTTATTAGAGATAGTATGGGAATTACACCGCAGGTCTTTTTCCTTTATCAATCTAGCATATTGGTTATGGTTGGCAGGTAATTGTTAGTCAGAAGTACGATGGAAGGGCAGCAGACATTTGGTCTAGTGGGGTCATTCTCTTTGAACTTCTTGCAGGTTTCTGTCCCTTTGAAGGTTCTAATCAAATTGAGCAATATCATAAGGTATACTCAAAATGACTTTCAACTTTATGGTGAACCTCGAAAATTCTGTTGTAAAACTCTTGAGTGTGTCAAATAGAAAAAAATAGGGAACCCTGAAATTTTTGTTGCCCGTAAGGGGAAACTGGTAACAGTCCTGGCTTCTCTGGGTTCTTTGAAAAAGAGGTATGACTCCATATGTCCAATATTAATTACTTGATCACAAAGCCATTTCCAAAATTCTGACAAGGAATTTTTAAAATTAATAATGTAATCATATCCCCTTTTCTTATTTCAACTGCTGTTGGATCCTAATGTTGTGTCTATACACACTCTGTGCAGACAGATCCTATACTTTCTACATATTGTGGCTCCCCAAATTATATTGCCCCTGAGGTATACAAATCAAACTCTTCATCTAGGATTTGTTAGAGATAGTATGGGAATTACACCGCAGGTCTTTTTCCTTTATCAATCTAGCATATTGGTTATGGTTGGCAGGTAATTGTTAGTCAGGAGTACGATGGAAGGGTAGCAGACATTTGGTCTTGTGGGGTCATTCTCTTTGAACTTCTTGAAGGTTTCTGTCCCCTTGAAGGTTCTAATCAAATTGAACAATATCGTAAGGTATACTCAAAATGACTTTCAACTTTATGGTGACCCTCAAAAATTCTGTTGCAAAACTCTTGAGTGTGTCAAATAGAAAAAAATAGGGAACCCTGAAATTTCTGTTGCCCGTAAGGGGAAGCTGGTAGCAGTCTTGGCTCTCTGTCTCAGATATTGATGCACAGGAAAAACCAATCTTGTAATCTTGTTTTTAACTTAATCATATTTTACTTCACAACACTTTTTGGTTGTTGTCAGTTGATGGTAGAGTTTTTATTGGGTCATAGATTTGCAAAGCGGAATTTTCCTTCCCTTCATGGTTCTCTCATGGGGTCAGGAATCTAATCACAAGGATTTTGGATCCAAGACCACAGAGCGTAAGTTATAAATTATTTCTAAAACCATATTGCAATATTTGGATTGCAACTCGTTTGGATTTATTCCATACTTCAAAATTCATGACAAAATCAAATGTGACTGCCTCTTGCAGCGGATAACAATAGCACAGATTTATGAAGATGAGTGGTTTAAGAAAGATTACTACCCTCCCGCAGAGCCCTGGGCTGAACAACTAATTCAGATGATGTACACGCTGCATTTGGTATCACAAACGTGAGACTTCCATAAAATTCGAAATGTTCTTATGATGTACAAATGAATACTATATTCAAAGGGTTCTAAAATGTACACATTGGTTATTTTATGGTATGATCTATCGTATAGGCAATTGCATAAATTAAGAAAATTAACAGGGATAATTTGGGGACAAATTTGGATTTTGTAGGAGCATTTGGTGACAAATGATAAGCAACCTGGTTTCATCAATGCCTTTCAGCTAATACCAATGTCTAAAGATCTTGACTTCTCTGGGTTCTTTGAAAAAGACGTATGCCTCCATATGTCCAATATTAATTACTTGATCACAAACCCATTTCCAAAATTCTGACAAGGAATTTTTAAAATTAATAATGTAATCATATCCCCTTTTCTTATTTCAACTGTTGTTAGATCCTAATGTTGTGTCTATACACACTTTGTGCAGACAGATCCTATACTTTCTACATATTGTGGCTCCCCAAATTATATTGCCCTTGAGGTATATAAATCAAACTCTTCATCTAGGATTTGTTAGAGATAGTATGGGAATTACACTGCAGGTCTTTTTCCTTTATCAATCTAGCATATTGGTTATGGTTGGCAGGTAATTGTTAGTCAGGAGTACGATGGAAGGGCAGCAGACATTTTTTCTAGTGGGGTCATTCTCTTTGAACTTCTTGCAGGTTTTTGTCCCTTTGAAGGTTCTAATCAAATTGAACAATATCGTAAGGTATACTCAAAATGACTTTCAACTTTATGGTGACCCTCAAAAATTTTGTTGCAAAACTCTTGACTGTGTCAAATAGAAAAAAATAGGGAACCCTGAAATTTCTGTTGCCTGTAAGGAGAAACTGGTAACAGTCCTGGATCTCTGTCTCAGATATTGATGCACAAGAAAAATCCATCTTGTAATCTTGTTTTTAACTTAATCATATTTTACTTCACAAGACTTTTTGGTTGCTGTCAGCTGATGGTAGAGTTTTTATTGGGTCATAAATTTGCAAAGCGGAGTTTTACTTCCCTTCATGGTTCTCTCATGGGGTCAGGAATATAATCACAAGGATTTTGGATCCAAGACCACAGAGCGTAAGTTATAAGTATAAATAATTATTCTATTTTAAAAGTATAGAGATGAAAAATACTTTAAATAAGATGCCAAGGTTGTATCTTGCAATTGAGGAACCAAGAATTGAATTTCTTTTGCATTAGTCTGTAGATCTTTTAAGAGCCCTAGAATTGTTCATATTGCACAGTTCTGATGTTACAGACAAATGTTATGGTTGTTCAAAGTTGTGTTATTTTTTTTGGAGACCTCTTAAAATGGATTAGCATTCCATGATTGTCAAAAGAGAATGTGTGAATTGATGGGAAAACAGGGTGGTTGTTAAGTGCTTGTAAGTTGAGGGTTTCTAGTGTGCTTGTGTGCGTGATTAGCCTCAAACCAGATCTAGGGCCTAAGGAAAAATCAACACACTGAAGAGGCTCCTATGGCATTGCCACATTTTGTGCTTGAGGGTTTTTTCGATGAGGTTGGACTTTCTAAAAACCCTCATGGTCTAATTTATGTTGATTTTCTTTTATTTCCTCTGTGAGATTCAGGGGACAATCCTTGAAGAGATGGTTGTATTCATAGCACCTATGACATATAAACAATACATGCTCATAATCCAAAGGCTGTTGCTAAACTTCATCAGGGTAGGAGATTTCGATTGATTTTGAAACTGGTAAGGAGATATTCATATACACACATATCCTTACATGAGGTGTAGTGTCCTCGCTCGGTCACTTTAGATATTTTCACAAAATCTCTAATCATGTTTCCAATGCCTTCTACGATTTTTTCCTCTTGATATTATTTTGGCATAAGAAAATGGGGATATTTTCACAAAATCTCTAATCATGTTTCCAATGGCTTCTATGATTTTCTCCTCTCGATATTCTTTTGGCATAAGAAAATGGGGCTATTGGCAATTTTTCCTTTTCTAGGTTGTAACTTTCTTTTTAGAATTTCATGAATAACCCCACATTATTGAAAAAATACATGTTGTTCTCGAATACATTGGTTATGTCTTCTAGATTTGCAAAAATCACTATAATGAAACCCTTTGCTCCAAGCTCAAGATCAAAGTGTTCCTTTAGCTACCTTTTTGTTGGTTCCATCCAACCAATTACAACAAAGATAGAAGCCCCCTTATATATCATAACTGTGTGCAAGGGGAGAGAAAAATCCCAATGTCCAATGCGCTGAAACACAGACTTAGAGGCTTTGGCCATTTGCAATAAGGCCCATTCTGTGGCATGGTACGAGGCTTACAGGAAAGTCTATTTTTGTTTTCTGTATTTCATCTTTTTCACACACTATCCTTTTCTCTTCCAATTCTGATTTATAGCCTGTTACATCCAAGTACAAGTTAGTTTTAAAAAACTGAGGTGCATGGCAGGTGCATGGAGTACTATAGCATTTTATTTAACAAATGTTTAAAAAAAATATTATTGCAACTTTTTATCCTGTTCATGGAAAAATATCTGGACAAAACCAAAAAACATCATCAAAATAAGTGGGTTACTCAAAAACGTTACAGCAGCAACTTGAATCCACATTTTCTACGACCCTGTACCCTTTCCCTTGTTTGATCAAGTTAACGGATTATTATTCCCTTACAAATGGACTTTTTGTGATCCATTGTGTAAACAATGATCTGCTTGTTATAATCTAAACAAGTATTTTTTTTACAAAATATTTTGTCAATCACCAGATCTCTTTGATTTTTAATGTGGTATATGATGCATTTTCAACAGTTAAAAAAATGGTGTAGCCAATTCAAGAAAGTAGATAACCCTTCATTACTATCTTATTGTGCACAAGTTCTACTGTTTTAACTGAATAATCGCTATACCTGCTGGTGTAAAAGCCAAGGTTGTATCATATCACTTGATAAGATGTTCGAGGTAGCCAGTTGGAGGAAATGGATGGCTCTTGAAGGCTTTTTTTATTGTGGACCAATGCTGCTGTTTTAAATTGAAACGTTACACCATTTACTTATTGGTGCAAGGCGGCATCAGATTTATCTGTTTGTTTTTAGTGAGCATCATATTGGAACTCAGAAAAAAATTATATATGCATTAAACAACTTAGGTACATCTAACCAAATGTATAAGAAAATGGAAATGAAGTCCATGGTAGACTCTCCTCCAAAAGTTCTCTGTTTTGGTGCCGTTACATCCAAAGTGCTTATTGATGGTCAAGAAAGGCATATTTAAGCAAAGAATAGGATAGTTTTATAGAATCTTCCAAAAACTCTATGCTTTGAACCAACTCTATCAAATACAGATATGCTACCTGAACACTTAGAAACAAACATCAAAAGTTGTCTTCTATAATATATGCATAGTGCCTAGTCCTCTCAAAGTTGTTTCATATTTCAAGGAACCTATTTGGGAAACCCTATCCTTGATCAAACTCATTAGATCTACCTAATTAACATGTGCAATACAAAGCTTTTTCAAGTCTGGAAATGTATGTATTATTCTTTTTAGCTCATTATCTAACTCATAAACCATTTCAGAATCCGTTCGAATGCAATCAATAATGTCTATGACAGATTTGGACATCTCAATATGATGAAGCTGTATCATGTTCTTTTGACAATAAAAATCGGATGAAATAGTATTTGAGAATTCATTAAGATCGGTATACAAAGAATTTTGCATGCTACTTGCTTCTTTTGCTGAAGGATCTCCACATCTTACAAAACTTCTTTTCGCATTCAAGTAAAATGACAGATCACTGGATACAAACATAGAGTTGAACAATAAAGAGGCTTTCTTAGTTCTTGACTGAAGTGCATTTTGTAGATTATCCTGTGTTTTCATGTCAATGTTGTTAGGTACCCCACCCAGAACAGTCTCAGACTTGAACCTTGGAATATCTGATATACCAACACTTTCGGAGAGCTTTGGACCATTATTTTCAAGTTGATTATCCTGGTGCTTATCAAAATACTCCATTATATTCAAAAAAGTTGAAGTCACTTTCAAAGAAGGATCTGTAAATTTAATCAATTTGCAGTCGTCTTCATCTTGTATATTTTACTGAAGAGAAAAACAACTATGTTGTTGCAGTCCCCTCCTTGTGAGTGATGAAAATCCAAATAAATCCATTCACTTGCAGATGTAGAATGCTCTTTTTGTTGATGGAGAACCATTTTTGTAACAGATAAGGCTAAAAGTTATTTTTTAGCATCATAAAACACGGGAGTTGGTGATGACTTGTAGGTGTTGTCAGTTAAGGTTAGCTTAGGTACAACTACTAGTTCATCAAAAGATCCATGTGATATTAATTTGGATTCATCTGATTTTTCCATAGTAACATCTATTGTTTCCATCAAGTCTTAGAAGATTTCAAATGTTCCTAAACGTACATAGCATGCATTATCTTATCTTGTGAAGATAAGAAAAAAAACCTCGTGTACATGATTGGCATACCAAAACTGGAAAATAGAAAACACAATAAACATATGACCATATGACCATATGACCATATTACCATATTCTCGATTTGAATTTCAATAACAAAAATGTATAATTTGGCACCCAACACAGCATTTGCTATTAAGAAGAGTACTTGCATAATTGAACCGGGATTGGTCTAGAGAAAAGGCAACCAGTGCCGATATGGAAACTTTGAGGCAATGCTGCATGAAAATATGGAATGAGTTTTTGAAATAGCCTGGAAAGTGTTATGAACTCCGAGTTCCACCAACTCAAGTAAGTTTTCAAGAAGGAACTCTAACCAGAGGCACGTGTGGCAGATTAAACATACAAAGAACTCGGCCCAAAACCTAGGCCTTGATCTTTCTTGTTATCATAACTTCAACCTTGAGTAACCATACCTAAAACACGTTTTTAGCTAGTAGAAGAAGGTGAATATCAACAGAAATTAAACTACTCCCCCGAAATGTCACTACAAAAGTTACGTATGTGCTACTACACCATTTGGCATTAACCCAATGGAATGCTGGAGGTACCAATTGACACCTTGATATCAAACCGGTAACGATGCCCATCATCAAAAGGGCAGGTAGCTCACTGGTAGAGCAGGTACTGCATTAAATTCCTAGCCAGCCCAATTTTCACCAGAATGAGTTTGTAGACAATGCAATAGAAGCACAGAAGACAAAGAACACTATGCATTGAGGCCACACTCTCAAAACTACTCACATCAACCACAAAAATAGCTAACAACCACTTTAGACCACAATAACTGCAATGAGGCCAGTTCATCCCCTTACAAATTACTGAAATTTGATGCTCCATCTACCTTCAAAACTAACAAAAATTATATTCCCACTCCCACTTACAGTCGCTTTAATGAAGTGAAGAAAAAATGTCGCTCTTTTTTATCATAGGCTTCGACTCTGCCTTCTGATCCAAACCTAAGATATATCATTCAGAATGAGCTTTCTTTTGTAAACGAGGATTGGAAGCAAGACAAGGGTTCTGCTCCTATTATGCCATTTATTAATTCCAATAACACTCTCCCCCAAAAATTCATGTGTGTAGAGTCATCGGGTTTACTATGGTAATGCCTATAACATTTTGCAGTCTTTTCTTTGTTGGCCTATGATTTAGTGGTTAAGTAGTTGAGACGCAGCATCACCTTGTTAATGACCCAAAGTCAAATTTAGATCAGAGCCTTAAATTATAAGTTGATTGAATTT
This sequence comes from Pinus taeda, assembly GCA_000404065.3. NCBI lineage: Eukaryota > Viridiplantae > Streptophyta > Pinopsida > Pinales > Pinaceae > Pinus > Pinus taeda. The sequence continues at coordinate 11,574 of APFE031266066.1, forward strand.
TATGAGATTTATATGCAATATTAATTCAATAATTAATAAAAAATAGTGTGAGGCACCCTAAATCAACTTCTGTTTATACAGCGTTAGAATTTCATTTCTGCTACATATTTGCATCTCATTTAGATTTGCCCATTCCCATGTAGTGATTGTTCCTCAATTTATGCCTTACCGCGTTTCTTTTGCAACATTTGGTGCAAATGCTAGTTTTTATTTTTTTAAACATTAACTATTAATCTGATGCTCTTAGTATTTTCGACCATTTAACATTCCATCCAATGATTCAGAATAATACACACTGACAGCTTTTTCGACCATTTAACATTCCATCCAATGACTCAGAATAATACACACATTGACAGCTAGAGGAGTTGTTTCCAAAAAAAAATCCCCTAAAACATAGTAATTAACTTACAAATAAAACATTATTTTCCTATTTTTATAATTCTAAAATTTTAAATATATCAATATTTAATATTTATAATAAACATAAAACAATTTATAACCACATAAAATAAAATAAAATAAATCATTTACCAGATGGATCAACCCATTTCATGAGCATGCACATGCAGATTTGAGATATTTAACTTTAACATTCATTAAAAATTGAATTACTTAAATACATTACGAATAAACATTACTTTGCATATTCTTATATTTAAAAATTTAAATATATAAATATTTAATACTTAAAATAAACTTAAAACGATTTATAACAAATAAAATAAAATAAATCACATGCCGAGGTGGATTAACCCATTTGATCAGCATGCACATGCAGGTTTATCTATCTACGAGTGAATCTGTAGCTGATTCTCTCTCTCACTGTGAATTAATCTCGGAGTAAACTAACCTATAAACTCGGAGTAAACTAAACTAACCTATAGGCTAGTGATCAATAGATTTCAATGACATGTTTACTTAAGTTGTCTTTATTTTAATCTATAACGTTCCATAATAAGTAAATTATGATAGTTAGCTGTGTTTAAAAATTTGTTATTAAATAATAATTTAATTCCTTGAAGACATAGTCTCGGACAGTTCGATTATTTTGTCAAACTTTATGGTTCAATATTTACTAGCTCAGATGCCATTTTGTTTAAATTAAAAAAAGCAACCCCTGTAAAGATACAGTAACAACTCTAAGATATCGAATTACAACCATTCTACAGCTGTTAACTGGGACTAGGAATTGTTAGAGTTTTTGATTTAAATTTTTCCTAATAAATAAATTTTTATTTTCTCATGCAGATTATAAAGGAAAGGCAGGCATTGAGGAGGAAGGTGGCGTTGCAAAAGCTGAAGGTGCCGCTGATTTGGAAAAGCTGTGTTGAGGAAACCTGCAGGTGGCGTTGCAAAATCTGAATCTGAGGAGGACACCTGCTGGTTTTCTCCACACAGCTTTTCCAAATCAGAAGCGCTTGGAGAACACATGAACCGCCGTCGCCAATGAAGACGTTGATCCAGTTAATGATATTTTTCAGTTGA
>APFE031266070.1:0-28714 GCA_000404065.3 Pinus taeda
AATACCATGGACCGAAAACCATCGCGTCCAAAACCATGGACTGAAACCATCGCGTCCAAAAAACATGTGCGAAAATCATGCACAAAACCATAGGTGGGTCCGCCCAACCTAACATAGGGTCCAAAACCAAAATTTTCCGGGGCGCTGCCCTAGACCCCATAAAGTGGGGTTACAGGTACCCCTCAAACCCCCTGTTAACTATGTGGAAAGAATATAACACAACCCAACACAAAGGGAATTGAGAGGTTTACTGGGACATTATAATTATTACTGGAGATTCTTTGAATTTTTTCCAAGATTGCTATCCCCCTTTTTCGATTACTAGCTAAGGATAGTGAATTCACCTGGCCCACAGCTTTCCAACAATCATTTGAAACATTGAAGGAAAAATTAGTACATGCACCAGTTTTGAGAGGACCAAACTGGTCCCTGCCATTTCATATTTCCTCCAATGCTTCATACACTTCCATTGGCACAGCCTAAGGACAAGAGGAGAATAAACAGTCCTATGCTATTTACTACATCAATAAAAAAATCTCACCTACCAAATTTAACTATACAGTCACTGAGAAAGAATTTTTAGCCGTTATTTTTGCTATTAATAAATTCAAACATTACATTATGGGATATGAAGTTTATGTGCATATTGATCATTCTTATATAAGATATTTAATGAATAAACCTTTAATTAGTGGTAAAGTGACTAGGTGGTTGCTTCTATTACAGGAATTCAATGTTACAATTATTGATAGACCAGGAAAGTCTAATGTTTTAGTCGATTATCTTTCTATATTGAACAATCCTCGTGAAGTAATTCTTGTTGATGATGATTTCCCTTATGAGCATATTTTTTCTATGTTAACAAAATCTCCATGGTTTGCTGACATAGCTAACTATTAAGTCACCAGAAAGACACCACCTCACTTATCCGCTCGTGAAAAGTGGAATATTATTCAGAAAATTGCTTCATATTCTTGGATACAAGGAGACCTATTTTACATTGGACCAGATTTTGTTATTCGTAGATGTGTAAGAGAGGAAGAAATGTTTGATATCTTCAAATCTATGCATGATTAACCTTGTGGTGGCCACTTTGCTAACAAGTGAACTTCATATAAAATTTTATGCACTGGCTATTTTTGGCCTTATTTGTTTAAGGGTGCTAAACGATATGTTAGGTGTTGTGATAATTGTCAATGAATGGGTCAACCTATTCAAGCCAATGAAATGCCTTTATGTCCTCAAGTCATGATTGAGCCCTTTGAAAAATGCGATATTGATTTTGTAGGACCCATAAACCCTACATCTTTAAATAAAAATCATATCTTGGTTTGTACTAATTTTGTTAATAAATGGGTAGAGGCTAAAGTTGTTTCTTTTGCCACTGAAAAAGTTGTTGTTGATCTTTTTCAATGAAAATTTTACTAGATTTGGTGTTCCTAGAGAAATTGTTTCTAACAATAAACCGCAGTTTGTTTCTAACTTGGTACAGGAAGTCATGAATCAGTACAAGATTCGACACAGGAAATCTACACTATACCACCTGCAAGAAAATGGCCAGGTAGAATCCACAAACAACGTGATCGAATCCATCCTCACCAAAATAGTAAACATGCATAGGAAGGATTGAGCTAGCCAATTTCCTGAAGCTTTATGGGCTTATCAAACCACTTGGAGGAATAGTACGGGGGATACACCATATGAGCTAGTGTACAGAAAACAAGTCCTTTTTCCAATTGAGTTTCAGATAAAGACTTTCATAACTGCAATTCAGTCGGGTCTAGATCTCTCAGAAGCACAGCATCAGCGTCTATTACAGTTAAACGAGTTGGATGAATTTCGAAGGGATGTTGTTCAACAGAATATTTTGGTGCAGCAACAACGCAAGAAGTGGCATGACAAGTTTATCAGGAAGAAACAGTTCCAACAAAGTGATTGGGTACCTCTCTATGACTCTAGATTTAAACATTTTAAAGGGAAGTTCAATACTTGTTCGATGGGACCATATGAGGTAATTCAAGTTTTCGACAATGGGGCTATAGAAGTCAAAACTATTGATGGGCAAGATTCAAGTTGCCCTGTGAATGGGCATAGGCTTAAAGCATATTTTCAGCCCATCAAAAAGGAAGACTTCATTCAGCAAGCGCAGCAACAATCTGAACTTCAGTTGGTAGGTGGTTATGCTAGCCTATTTTAATATGATTTCTTCTCTCTTGAAATAAAGTTTAAAGAAAATTCAAAAAAATAATATATATAATAATAAATAAATAAAATTAAAAAAAAATCTTGTGATTGTGAAAATCAGTTTTACTCACATGATTGCAAAAGGATCAACCTGAAAACCAACTTGTTGGTAGGAAGATCAATTCTAATAAAATGGGAATGTTGCTTGATCTTTAGATGTGTTAATTGATATCGAGCAGTAAAAAGGGTCTTTTTCACCTCTATATACCATACATTAATTATCAATCCAGGTACGATTTGTTATCTCAAAGAGTGTACTCAGTTTGAGGTGGTCACTTGTCAAGAGTAATGCTAGTAGTATAGTGCTCTTACAAAAGTAAATAAATGCTAAAAACAAACTCTAAATGTTATGACAAGAACTTGAAATGCTTTGTAACTAGATCATTCATTTAAGAAACTACAACACTTCATCAGTTAAGGGTGCAGTAATAATAACTCTTCCCTTTGTAAACTAATGAAATTGAAAAGCAATCAAGGAGAAGATCATCAATTTGGGAATTGGACAGCACTAATCAAGGTTCACTACAGTTTCAGATCATTCTATTCACACTGAAGCAATTACTTGAAATAATAATTCAATTACAAGAATGGGAACAACAACTAATCTATTTTAAAAATATTGAACAGCAAGGGTTTAACCTACGGAAATGAATTAAGTGGCAATTGTAATCTAAAGGGATTAATCAACAACCTTTACCTCATAAATGATTTGAATAGCAACCCAAAAATGGAACAGCAAACTAAAGTAAGTTATGAAATGTTGAACAACAACCTGAATCAAATGTAAATGCACAACAAACTAAATCGAATATTACACACAGCGCATATATACTAAAGGAAGCAGTAATCTGGGTTTCAGCATAATGAACATTAATCACGGTTTTGAAGAAACAACAATTGCAGTTACCATGGAACAGTAATCCCAATGAACAACAATCACACTTGGAGGTAAACCGTAGATAAATAGACAATAGTACTGATTTATAAATACACAACATTGTTACTCTGTAAACGAACAGTAATGGTAATCTGTAAGGAATAGCAATGCGATACAAATTTAGAATGAACAACATAACATTCCAGTTGCAGAGGATAACCTTACTATTCAAATATGAATGAAATATAACAGAGCCAATACATGAAATAATAAGGAACAATAGATTACTGAACAAAGCAAATAAAAGGAATCAAACCACACATGACTTGGAATTGGAAAATAATGGTACAGGAAGCAAGTGATCCACTAGGGTCGAGCCCTTAGCCTCCAGTGACACACTACTCTGATTACTCTAGAATTAAAGATGGAACATCAATAGAATTTATCTATTAATCATCAAAACAGAGTTACAGTAATCACTCTTTAAAAAGAGTCGATGATCGCAGTTTAATTTACAATAGTGAACTTCATGAAACAATAATAATTTGCCCCTTGGGCTAGCAACGTTGTCCCTTTTTATAGTAGTTGCGCGAAAATACCAAAGATACAGATATTCTCTAGGGTAGCGATCCCCCAGGATCAAAGGATCCTGAGGGATTCACCATATCATTATTTCTCAGTTATCTCTTTGTTCTCTTGCACTGATTTGGTATCTCCTCTTCCTTTTCCTGGCTCATGCACTTCAATCTAGATTGCCTCATTTTGATGTCGTTCCCTACCAAAGGGACAATAGTTGATTTTGTCTTGTCTTTTCCCTTGGAATAGCGATCTTCCATTTTCTTCATTTTCTACATAAGAAAAAAGGTAATAATTAGTCATTTTATGTTACTCACAAATCTTCTAAATTTTATCATAATCCTTCATCATATGCCCATTTCATAATGTAAAGAAGTTATGAATTTAAAGGAATATATAACGAAATAAGTGGCAATTACATACCTTCTCTAATGCTCAACATACCCCCCTGCTTACCTTTTTTCATGCCCTCATGAAAACATTGTAATTGACATGCAAGGTAGTTAGGGAATAGGCTAGAGAAGGGTTCTCAGTAGGTGGTCTACATCCATGATTCCTAGCTAAGAATTCAAAGATATGCCCTGTCTGACCTTCAGGCAATTCATATAAGGCTCTATATCCTAGTGCAGGGTACCAAATGACTGGACTTCAGAATCTACAACCTAACCAAGACAGGCCTTCTCTCAAAATGAGGTCACTGTAGATACCCAAGTGGTCAACGGCTAGCTTAAAATTCTCATAATTGAATGGTTCTTTGTTTTGGATATTCTGATTGGAAGTCTGGTATCGAAATTTGGCTGCTGGTATGGCAAGGTCTTTGATGGTAAAGAAGTATTCTACCCCTTGTTGGATGACTGCTATGTGAATAGGTCCCAATGCCTCGATAACTCTCTGAGTTCTCATTAGGCTCCTATGTTTATTCCATAATTGCAGTGGGACTCTAGGTTCACCCCTCACCCATAGATCTAATCCATTCTCCTGGCTTTGAAATACATTGTAGGCTTTAAGCCACTTTATTTAATTAACACCAAAATAAATAAATGCCTGCAATTGGAAACCACCCACAAAAGGGCTAGGGTTCTGCTCTGTTCCTCCATCTAATACAAGATTGTGCAAATAAAATTCACATAACAATCGCTAAAATTTCACCCCGTAATGCTTACAACAATTTATGAAGTAATCAATGGTTTTTATCTCTATAGGTACTCCTGCCTTGACAGCTTTAATTTTCAATTGTAAATATCTTTCCATTAAAAACAAAGCATAGTTTCTGGCAGGTGCCCTACACAGTAGAACGTCAGTATACAGAGAACATAAGGTATCCATTTGTTTTATGGCTATGTCTAGTCTATGGGTTACCTTTTTTACTCTTTCTTCTACCTTTCACCATCCTTCAAAGGCCTAGATTTCTGATGCATTAATGTTCATCAGTTGCTATTGTAACTTTTGGTATTTTTCTTGAGGAATAGTCTGCTCTGTAAGTTTCTCTATTGTTTGCTGGGCTTGTGCCAAATCTTTTCGCGGAGTTACTATCCTTGGGTCATTATCCAACATGATAATTTTAGGTTGGAGATATACTTGGATCTTCTTATTATGACATCTCGTTTTTATGGTTTGAGTTTCCTTCTCACTAGAGGACAGTGCCTCTGTCTGGATTTCCTTATCACAGGCCGGTGTGTTGTCTGTTTGTACTTCTACATTTGCAATAGCCAGATGTTATTCCTTTCAATTCTGAATGACAGGTTGGACTTGAGTCCTCTTGGTATTTTTCTTAAGGGGTTTTGCCTAGGCGGTTGTATTCTTTGCCATAGCGGTTCCTTTCAATTTCTACCCCATTTTCAAGACTCTTATCTGTTGTCAAAGTTGCTTAATTATGTTAAGAAATCTTTGTTGTTGCTTTCGTAATCTTTTAATTTCCTTTGTTTTCTTGGAATGAATAGTCATTCGTTTACTTAGGCCTAGGCTTTGTACCTCAGGTATTGTACCTTCGCCTTGGCCAATTTCCTTATTTTCTTCTTGGGGTACTTCTTCAATGTTCTGCTGATCAGGTTTTTTAGGGGTAGAAACCCTAGTTTTCTCTGTTGTTTCCTGGGTAGCATCTTCTTCTACTTCTTCTTCATCGTGGAATTCTTTTGGTGTATTCTAACTAGGAACAAATTGTTCCTCTTCCTCATCCTCATCACTCTTCTCCCCAGATGCACTCTCATCATGAGCAGAGTGATCCTCTTCTTCTTCCTCCTTATCACACAGTTCCTCAGATGCACTTTTATCATGAGTAGAATGCTCCTACGGTCCTTCTTCAGTATGAGGGTTGAGTGAGCTACGAGGTTGGACATATTCACCCATATTGGCTAGAATTTGGGCCAATTCATCTTCTTGCAGAGGGTTATGTAGTGGACTTTCGCTGCATTGCTCTATTTCCACTCCTTCTTCCTGACCGGATTGTTCAGTATCCTCCTTTGGTTCTCCTTCATCATTTTCCTCCAATTCGGGGTTGTTCATCTCCTGAATCATGTATTTCCATAGGTTGACTAATGTTTCCCTGGGAATTTCTCAGCATTCCTCTAATCCTCACCAATCTAACAGATTTTCTACGTTTCAGTGGTCTACTCGATGTACTAGCAATATGTTTTCGTTTTGGGGCTGGCAAAGCCAGTCCCTCGTCTATCATGAAAATCAATTCTTCCCAACTACTCTACTATTGGGCAAGACTGTATCTGACTATCAGTCATATTAATCCATGGTGGCTTACTACTTACTCTACATGGTGAGATTTCTTCATGCTTCGGGCAACATCATGTAATAAAAAATTTTAAAACGTAGGCAAATTCATAGCACATTTTTGCTTTAACACGGCTAAAAGTTTGAGATGGCATGGTCTTACCACATCTTTCCTGCCATCATAAGTGATGTAGCTCTAGATAATTCTTGCCAATTCTGCCCACGGCTCTCCCAAGGTTGTCTGCAGAACTCCTTTCCCTTTTACAGTAAGGTTTTCCCCTTCATCCTGGAAGATGGTCATGGCATCTCGCAATCTCACCTTTTTCAAAGTTCACATGGGTCCAATGGCTGGAAGTCCTGAAACTTCTGCAATTATGTCATCAGTGACTACGATCTGTCTCCCTCTCACCATGGAATGATGTTCTTGCAAGTTCTACAGAAACTCAATTACCACCGTCTCATTGGATTGCTATAGACAGTTAAGGTAAGCTATCCATCCTGCCCTTGCTAGGATTTCTCGTGCAACATCAGAGACCATCAACACTTGTGGCTTACTGCGAATTGATCTTCCTCCCATCTTATTCACGCTTAGCACACTGTAAAAAACATAGAGACGACAATGGAACATCAGAGTGTTCAAATTTTTAGCTCACTGTTAGGAAAGCACATAGAAGGTGATGGAATAGCAAGATGTTCAAATTTCTAACTTACTGCTAATTTTTGTAGAGCAAAACTTGGAAATGGCTTCGAAACAGTAAGCCATGCATATTGGGAAACAAAATACCATTAAGCGTGCTATTCCCGAGTCATAATTCTTTCGAATGATGAGATGACATGTATGCCAGTGAATTATGGGGATCACCACACCCCCCTGTAATGTGATAGGTCATCCTGGCCATCAAATAAAGGAGTGGTGTGATGAACTGCCATAGTATAGAGTAATAAAGGAACAATGTATAGAGATATTCCATGTTTACAAAAATGAGCAGATTAATGAAATTGAGGCGTATGATAGAATCGCTAATAAATATGGAAATGTTGTGATATGATGGGAGAAATAGAGGACAAGACAACTGATGTGAATAAAAGTTCTTATGCGGTCATTATCGACTTTTACCATCATAATTGATTTGTAAATGATTTTCATGTATTCAAAGGTTCGAAAGGGTTATATACATAATCTCATTTGAACCACTTATAAAGATATAAGAAGAAGGGTTTTATAGTTATTATTGGAGTATAAGAAATATGACTTCAATACCATCAACAGAGCTCTGTTGGCCACAGGTGTCCATAACCTTGACAGAGTTGTTTATTTCACCCTTGGAACCATAATACTTTTTGTATGCTTAGGAAAGTGTTGTTGCAATGTCAAAATGGAGGCCATTGTGCTGGCTTGGTAACTAGCTGAATCACAATGCCATTCACCAGGAAGGAGTGAAAGGTGGGCAGGCCAGCTCGTGATGAGACCTCCTATTCCAAGGACTTTTTATTTTTCTGATGTGCCTCTTATATCATATCCCTGGTGTGGTGGCCAAAGTGGGAATGCCACTTCACTTTCTTCCTTATGATCATGATAGGTTGGCTCTTGATGAGACCCCCTATCCTTCATTTGACAAATCATGTTAGTAATCATATAGATAATCATTTCTTCTTCGTTTCTTTTATATAGCACTTTTCCTATTTATATACAGAGGGTGGTTCAACGCTCCTTAAGAGTAGGGATGGTGGAAGAAGTCTAAACATCTCAATAGAGAAAAATATGCCCTTATTCTTATTCAATAATAATGATCAAAGAGAATTATGGGGATTTAGGAAGACCCATCATGATAAAAATAATCAATCATATTCGTATTAGTAAAATAATGACAACAAGGTGATCAATAGTTGTGTCCTCCCCTCTTTTATCTTATCAATTCAAGGCGATTTCTTTTTAAAGATGACTTTTTTATGTGATTTTTTGATTTAAGTATCCTCTAGTTTTTGTATTCTTGCATAAATGTATAGATGTGGCTTAAATAATCATCGCTCATAGAAAATCTTTTAAACACAAAAAAAAAAGAAAAATGCACTCCAAAAATGATGTTCTTAATATGGAACAGTGGTTGTTTCTTTAGAGGGACAACAAAATAATATTTGCACACAACGACCGTAAGAAAAAAGGAGAAAACATGGTCGAAATTGTTGTTCCTTGAGAGGAATAGCAGCTATTCCTTGAGAGGAACGGTAGCTATTCCTTGAGAGGAACAATAGCTGTTCCTTGATCAAAACAGCAAAGAAAGAAAGCACAAACAAAAAAATATGAAAATGTTATTCCTTCGAAAAGGAACAGCAAAAAATGAAAGTGTTGTTCCTTCAGAAAGGAACAACAAAAAACGAAAGTGTTGTTCCTTCAGAAAGGAACAACAAAAAATGAAAGTGTTGTTCCTTCGGAAAGGAATAGTATAAAACGAAAGTATTGCTCCTTTGGAAAGGAACATCATAAAAACAAAAGTGTTGCTCCTTTAGAAAGGAATAGCAGAAAACGAAAGTGATGTTCCTTCGGAAAGGAACAGTAAAAATGCGGAAATGTTGTTCCTTCGAAAAGGAACAACAAAAATGTAGAAGTGTTGTTCCTTCAGAAAGGAACATCAAAAAGGTAGAAATGTTGTTCCTTCAGAAAGGAGCAGCAAAAATGCAGAAATGTTGTTCCTTCGGAAAGGAACAGGAAATGGTGAAAATGTTGTTCCTTCAGAAAGGAACAACAGAATGCAGAAGTGTTGTTCCTTCAAAAAGGAACAACAAAATGATGGAAATGTTTTTCCTTCAGAAAGGAATAGCAAAATGCAAAAGCGTTGTTCCTTCGAAAAGGAACAGCAAAGCGGTGAAAATGTTGTTCCTTCCAAAAGGAACAGCAAAATGAAAAAGCGTTGTTCCTCCGAAGAGGAACAGCAGAACGGTGAAAATGTTGTTTCTTTCGAAAGGAACAACAAAATGCAAAAATTGCAGAAATGCAGAAATCTATACAGAAAGTAATAACTAAAACAAAAATGATTATGTACAAAATTTAAAATTAGTCAAATCACTTAGTGCACCAAAGGTGAGGAAGAGTTCTCTTCCACAGCCAAAAACTACATGTCGAAGTCTTCCTAGAGTTGCTGGTAGAAGGATTCCCGAGTAAGTGGTTTGCGGTATAATCGAACTCAGGGGCCATTTACTTTAAAGGTATGTCCAGATCTATCAATGGTGGTTAAAGTAATGGTGTCATTATCATGCACCTTCTGGATTTCATATGGTCTCAGTCAGCGAGTCTGAAGTTTCCCCAGAAAATCTTGAAACCTGGAATCATATAGGAGTGCCCAATCTCCTTTGTGGAAGACTTTCTTTTTGATGAGGGCATCATGCCATCTTGCTCTCTGTTGTTGGATTAATGCAGTATGTTGAAGAGCGGAGAGCCTGATTTCATCCAGATCATTGATTTGTTGTAGTCTATCAATCTAGGCCTCATTTAAATCTAGACCGACTTCTTGTGTTGTTCTCAAGGTTTGTATTTCGAATTCTATTGGAAATATGGGTTCCTTTCCAAATACTTGTTGATATGGTGAATAACCAGTAGTGTTCCTCCATGTTGTTCTGTTTGCCGACAAGGCTTCTGGCAATCTTGTAGCCCAATCGCATCTGTGTGATGCAATGGTTTTTGTTAGTATTGCTTCTATTACTTTATTCGTTCTCTATACTTGGCCATTTTCATGTGGGTGGTATGGAGTGGTAATTTTATGTCGAATATGATGGTTTTTTAGTGTTACAACAATTTTATTTTCAGCAAACTCTGGTCCACCATCTGTGATTATGTCTCTTGGGAGGCCATATCACACAAATATCTGGAATAGGAAATGAATGATGAAATCCTCTATAGCTCTTGGCAGTGCCTCTGCTTCAACCCATTTGGTCACATATTCCATTGCTACCAAAATATATGTTTTCTAGTTTGATGATGGGTTGATTGGACGAACAAAATCAAGCACCCAATGCTCAAATGGTTTAATGACTAGTTGTGGGTTCAAAGGCATTTTGTCGGACTATTTAGGGCATCCTGCTCTTTGGCAATTGTCACAAGCTTGAACAAATTTCTTTGCATTGTTGAAGATTGTGGGCTAGTAATACCCTGTTTGCAGAACTTTGTGACTAGTTCTTCAACCTGCGAATTGTCTGCCACATGGTCCGTTATGACAGGATTTCAGTATGTCAAATATTTGATCTTCGCAGATGCATCTTCGAATGTGCATATTTGCCCCTGCATGAAATAGGTAGTCCCCATTCCAAGAAAATCGGATACTACACTGCACAATCTATTTTCGTTCATTGGTAGTCAGATGTTTTGGTAGTTTGCCCACTGCTAAATAATTCGCAACATCAGCATACCAGGGTGTTTTAACAGTAACAACGAACAAATTTTCATCTGGAAATTGATCTTTGACTGCTGTTATGTCCACTGGCTTTAGCATTCGTGACAGAAAATTAGCTACAGGATTTTCTTTCCCAAGTCGATCTTTTATTGTGATGTTGAATTCCTGCAATAAAATCAACCATCTTGTTACCCTACCATTTGTAATTGGTTTATTTGCTAAATATTTTATGGCAGAGTAATATGTATATAAAACAACAGGAAATCTAGTGATATAATGCCTAAATTTATTTACAGCATGTATTACAACTAAAAAATATTTTTTAGTAACAGTATAGTTCAACTCAGTAGGATACAAATTCTTGTTAATATAATAGATTGCATATGGTTTTTTGTCTTCTTCCTGCCCAAGGACTGCTCCAATAGCTGTGTCTAAAGCATCTGATGAAATTTGAAATGGTAGGTCCCAATTTGGACCTTTGAGCACTGGGGCTGTTGACATAAGCTTTTTCAAATCCTTAAAAGCACGGTCACATTTATCTATCCAAAAAAAGTCAACATTCCCCATTAGCGCGTATAGAGGTGCAACTATTTGAGAAAAATGTTCTATAAATCTCCTATAATAACTAGAAAATGCAAGAAAACTGCGTACCTCTGTCTATGTGGTAGGAGTAGGTATTAACAAAATTATTTGAATTTTGGCTGGATCTACCTGTATTCCAGTTGTTGAGATATAATGACCTAGGATGAGTCCTTCAGTCATCATCATATAACATTTTTCATGGCTCGAGCAAAGCCTGGTGGCGATACATCGTTGCAGCACCTTTTCCAATGTGTCTAGTGTTGGGTTGAAATCATTTCCGTATGGTGTGAAATCATCCATGTATAATTCGATCCCTTCATTTATTAAATCTAAAAAGATGCTGAGGATGGCCCTTTGAAATGTGGAAGGGGCATTGCATAGGACAAAGGGTAGAAATCTATAGGAAAACATTCCCCAAGGACAGGTAAAAGTAGTTTTGTCTTGGTCTTCAAGGGCAATTTGAATCTGATTGTATCCACTAAAGCCATCCAGGAAAGAAAATAATTTATTTCCTACTAATGTATCTAATACTAGGTCAATGAATGGAAGGGGAAAGTGGTCTTTCTGGGTTTCTTTATTTAATTCTCTATAATCTACACAAATCCTCCACTTTCCATTCTTCTTTGGCACCACTACAAGTGGAGAGACCCATTTCTATCGGAGATAGGATAAATAAAGTTTATATCTAAAAGTTTTGTAGTTCAGCTTTCACAATGTCTTTTAGATGAGGGTTAAGTCTTCTTTGGGGTTGGCAAACAGGTCTCGCATCTTTTTCTGTATAAATGTGGTGTGTACATAGATGGGGATCAATTCCCTTCATGTCTGGCTAATCCCATGCAAATGCTTCCTTGTATTTTCTCAATAGTTGGATCAGCTTCTCTTTTGGTTCGGGAGTCAGGTAACTATTGATGTTTAAAGTTTTTCCTTGCTCAATCTCTATAGCTTTTCTATTTGAAATAGAGGTAGTAGGTATTGTTTCATCATGAGTGTCTTTGAGAGGATCTTCTTCCAATTCATTATCAAATGTTGCCTCTATCATGTGACATTGTACGTGGGATCTGGCTTCAGTTTTGTTAATAAAGTTGTTAATAACATCATCCTCTGTTTGATCTTTGAAAACGAGGGCATCTTCTATAGTTAATGGGGATCTAATGTTTTCGAGAAGGTATGACAGAGGATGTTTGTTAGTTTTTAGTATTGTTACACTTGGCTGGGCTGGAGGGTATAGGGCTAGATTCTTGATGTTACTCCCTCTAGTTATGGTCATACTGACTTGTCAGTAGCCAATGTAAGCATCAACGGTTGCAAGCCAAGGTCTGTGTAAAATTAACGGATGTACATCAAGTCGGTTTTTGGGATTTATTATCAGAAAGTTGGCAGGATATTCCTAGGAATCAATAGATACCATGACATCATGTAGTGTTGCCTTCTGGCCTAACCACTGATCAGTCAGCTAGTTCTAATAAAGTGGAAGTTGGTTCTACTGATGTAATCCCAAGTTTTTGACAAGTGGTGGTTGTTAAGATATTAATTGCAGCCCCTAAATCAACTAAGGCATTTGAAAAGGTTTGTCCTTTGATTTTCACTGTCACTATTGGATTTCCTGGGTCTTCATATTTGACAGGTGCTTCTCTTCCTAATAATAGGTCAGATAAGGTGCCAACTACTTGGACTGCTGGGTTATTTGTTATTCTCCTCCTTGGTTTTTTTATACATAGCTCTTTGATGGTCTTTGCATATATTGGGATATCTTGGACAGCTTGGAGGAGTGGGATTTTTATGTACAAATTCTTAAGTTCTCCTAGAATATCAAAGTTAGGATGTTCTATAGGACGTGGTATAATTAATCGTTCTGGGAATGGGGGAGAAGATGTGGTTGCTTGGTCATGAGTCTGATTTCTGACCACATCTTCTTCTTGTAATGGTTGTTCTGTAGGTAACTGATTTTCAACTTGAACATTTTTATCTCCCTCGGTCTATATAATGCGCCCAGACCTTAATTGAAGGTCGTTACACTCCCTTAGATCAGTTTCTAGATTTTTTGTTTCAATTATTTGAACAGATTAGACCGGTCTGTTATTTGGGTTCAGGTTGGGTTGGGCTGGGAGTTGTAGTCTTAAATTTGACTGGGGATTTTGTTGTAGTGCTAGCAGTGTAGGTTGAGGGAGTGGAATGGTTCCTACTAGCTGATTCATCGGTCTTTGTCAGTTTGTCTACCAAGCTTGACTCTGTGAAGTGGGAGGGGACCATTGTGCTGGATACGCATTGTTTTGCCAATATGGTGGGGTGTAGGGAAAATTTGGCCAATTAGATTGGCTTGCTTGATTCAGCCATGAAGATGTTGTAGGAAATGGTTGTTGTGACCAATTTGAGAAGGGAGGTTGATTTTGCCACATTGTATTATATTGCTGAGCATGATATTGTGGAGGTTGGAAAGAAGAAGCTGGATCAAGGAACATACCTGATTTTTCGCGTCTGCCATTGACAGCGCTGATTAAGCAGGTGCAACGGTTCTGGTTCTTCTTCCACTTCTTTGTATACTACTTTCAAACCAGGAAGTGAGGGACAACTCTTTGTAGAGTGGTGTTTTGTACAAATGGCATAAACTTGAACCGCATTTAATGAGCACTCTTTGTGGCTGTGTTTCTTTCTGCATCTAGGACAGAATATTGCCAGATTTTTCTCTGCCTCTGCTTGTTTCTATTTGGCTTGCATAATATCGAGCTGTGTTTTCAGAGTCCCCAATATATTAGTTTTGAAATTTTCTAATAAATTTCCAATTTTTGCGTGAGTTACTCCTTCTCCAGAGATCTTGTTATCCCTTGTAAACCTATCATGTTCTGCCGGTTTTAGCCTTGTACTTCCTTGTGAGCTCCTGATACATAAATCAATGATGTCAGCAAAATATTCTTGATAGATGTCTCCTTTTCCCATAATATTCAATGTTTCAATCGATTGTTCCTTCATACCTTTAATTAATGTTGTTTTTAATACATTGTCAGGTAAGGGTAATGATGCATAAGGGGATCTTTGAAGATTATACTAAAAATGTTCATCATATTCTTCTAGTGTTTCACTATGTCTAGCCACCATCTGAAATATTTCATCTTTTAACTCTCTGGATCTACAATAATCCTGAAATTTCTTTAGGAAAGCACCTTTCATCTTATCCCAGTCATTTAAAACACCTCCACCCAACCCCATAAACCATTGTAAAGTAGCTCCTTTCAATGTAGAGGGAAATAGTTTCAGCTTTTGGGGGTCGGAGGTATAGTCATATCCTCTACACAGCACATCGAATTCAAACAAAAATGCATCTGGGTCTTCCAATGTTAGGCCATGAAATGTAGGGATATGCTGGAGAGGAATTGCCTTCATAGATGGATTGACTGCAGTATCTACAATGCAATATTGCAATGTGGAGGTTTGGGTGTTTGGCTGGTTCTGGGCCATTTGGTCAAATATGTGCCAATAACCTTTCGAAATTTCTAGGAGGGTATTCTTAGATTGGTTAGGCGGAGCAGGGATGGCCTTCACATGAATGGTCTTAACAGCACATCCTTTTATGGGATGATGAGAGTTCCTAATGTTTTGGGGGATTTTATCTCCTGAGGTTCTTCAACTTTGTTCTGGATGATTTTTGCAGCATTTCCCTTATCTGGGCTACTTAATGGTTGAATTATTCCAAGAGGAGACCTTGGTTCTTTACTTTCCCCTATTTCTCCTCTCCCTTCACAGAGATTACTAAGGTTCCCTTCTTGCAATGATTTTGGGATAGAATTCTCAATTTCTTGAAAATATTTCTCCTTAGTTTTGTTGTGCACCTTAGCAAAGGGTACAGATGGTGATCCTATGGCCTGAAGAGAACTAGTAGGTTGTCTAGAAACAAATTTTCTAGGTCTTATTGAAGGCTGTGATTCTGCTTTTTTGAGGATTTCCTCTATAAAGTTCGATTGGCCAAGGGTCACCGGCCCCTTAGCTTTATTAGGCTTAGGTAGTGGTTTAGGATTCTTTTCAGGCTTTTTCTACTTAGTCATGCACACAAATCAAATTTTGATTTCTACCCAAAAAAACAACAAACCTACAGGAAAGCAGTCAGGGGAGCAAGGTTGTTACATGCTCCGTACATAGGTTCTTACCTTCCATTTTTAAAACCCTATTCTCTCCTAGCAGGTACTTACACTACTCTGAAAAGAAACAAATGGCTACACTCTTCCCTGGCAATGGTGCCAAAATGTCGAGCAGTGAAAAGGGTCTTTTTCACCTCTATTTACCCTACATTAATTATCAATCCAGGTACAATTTGCTATCTCAAAGAGTGTACTCAATTTGAGGCGGTCACTTGTCAAGAGTAATTCTAGTAGTATAGTGCTCTTGCAAAATTAAATAAATGCTGAAAACAAACTCTAAATGTTATGACAAGAACTTGAAATTCCTTTTAACTAGATCATTCATTTAAGAAACTACAACACTTCATCAGTCAAGGGTGCAGTAATAATAAATATTACCTTTGAAAACTGATGTAATTGAAAAGCAATCAAGGAGAAGATCATCAATCTGGGAACTAGACAGCACTAGTCAAGGTTCACTACAGTTTCAGATCATTCTATTTACACTGAAGCAATTACTTGAAATGATAATTCAATTACAAGAATGGGAATATCAAATAATCTATTTTAAAAAGATTGAACAGCAAGGCATTAACCTACGGAAATGAATCAAGCAACAATTGTAATCTAAAGGGATTAAGCAACAATCTTTACCTCAGAAATTATTTGAACAGCAACCCGAAAATAGAACAACAAACTAAAGTAGGTTATGAAATGTTGAAAAAAAACCTGAATCAAATGTAAACGCATAGCAAACTAAATCAAATATTACACACAACGCATCCATACTGAAGGAAGCAGTAATATGGGTTTCGAAATAATGAATATTAATCACGGTTTTGAAGAAACAGCAATTGCGGTTACCATGGAACAACAATCCCAATGAACAACAATCACACTTGGAGGTAAACCATAGATAAATAGACAATAGTACTGATTTATAAATACACAACATTGTTACTCTATAAACGAACAGTAATGGTAATCTGTAAGGAACAGCAATGTTATACAATGATATCAATATGTAAAGGAATGACAATGCGATACAAATTCAGAATGAACAGCATAACATTCCAGTTCCATAGGATAACCTTACTATTCAAATATGAATGAAATATAATAGAGCCAATACATGAAATAATAAGGAATAGTAGATTACTGAACAGAGCATATAAAAGGAATCAAACCACACACGACTTGGAATTAGAAAATAATGGTACAGGAAGCAAGTGATCCACTCAAGCCGGGCCCTTAGCCTCCAAGGGCACACTGCTATGATTACTCAAGAATCAAAGATGGAACAACAATAGAATTTATGTATTAATCATCAAAACAGAGTTACAGTGATCACTCTTTAAAAGGAGTCGATGATCAAAGTTTACAACAATGAATTTCATACAAAAACAATAATCTGCCCCTTGGGCTAGCAACACTGTCCCTTTTTATAGCATCTAGGTGGAAATACCAAAGATACAGGTATTCTCTAGGGTAGCGATCCCTCAAGATCAAAGGATCCTGAGGGATTCGCCATATCATTATTTCTCAGTTATCTCTTTGTTCTCTTGCGTTGATTTGGTATCTCCTCTTCCTTTTCCTGGCTCATGCGCTCTGATCTAGATTGCCTCATTTAGATGTGGTTCCCTACCAAAGGGACAACAGTTGATTTTGTCTTGTCTTTTCCCTTGCAATGGCGATCTTCCATTTTCTTCATTTTCTACATAAGAAAAAAGGTAATAAATAGCCATTTTATGTTACTCACAAATATCCTAAATTTTATCATAATCCTTCATCATATGCCCATTTCATATTGTAAAGAAGTTATGAATTTAAAGGAAAATATAATAAAATAGGTGGCAATTACATACCTTCTCTAATGCTCAACAATTGTCACCAAGAAGAAGCAGGTTCAAGTATAGGAACCATGCCCTTATCCAAGTTTGGGATAGCTAGCATGAAATTTTTTATCCAAGAAACACTCAACTCCCACTGCATTTATTTTATGGATTAGAAATATATATGCAGATATCAGGTGAATTTTTTCCCTTCTTCTATTCCCGTTTTCATAAAAAAAATCCCTTATTTTCTTCTTTTTATCCCCTGAATTTTACCATCCCTTTCTTCAAAGAAACTTTCCCTATCTGATCTTTTATTTCCCTTTTCTTCCCTTGAAATTTTTCCCCGAATCACTTTTTTGATCTGTCCCTCTTGATGGTCTCACTCTTGAATTCCATGTCGTAATTTCCTTCCCATTCTAGAAATTTACCCTTTCTCCCACTTGTTTTTCCCCTCATGGATCAACTGCAGGATCTGATGTGAACTCACAAATCAGAGCGGAAGGAATATGTCAACACCAAAGAATGGCGAATAAAACCTCCCTTGTATATTCAACAAATTTTTTAATCTAGCCTATGAATTATATCCTATCAAAATTTTCTTTTGGTTCCCTTTATCTTTCCAGAAATGCTACAAATATACCTGGTGTAGGAATTGGTGTTTGATTGGAAGCAAATTTGGTGTAGGCATGGGTAGTGCAGGCATGTCTAAGTGCAAGCATGCTCGATGCAGGCATGGTTGGTGCAAGCTTGTGTAGTGTAGGCACGTTCAGTATAGAAATCCGCACTGCTCAGCATGACCAATTCAGAAAACACATGTTCTGGCGCGGGAACACCTAGTGCAAAAATGCGTATTGAAAGCTTATCTTTTGTTTCATGAACTTTTGTACAGGAAGAATAATTATACCACTTGCAGATCATGGCATTCTGTTTGTATTATAATTAACACTTTGTTTTATCATTTACGAAATTAGGAAGAAATCGTTTAAGTACAAAGATATTTTAGGTTATGAAATTTCATCTTTTTAATGAGCACTAAGTACACCTTATGTGAGATCATGAAGTAAATGCAAGATGGTACAATTCTCCCAAAATACAATGCTTACCTTTCCTTGAAAAACTCATCACCTGATAATAATGCCCTTACTCCATATGCGACCTTGCGTGACCATTACATGGAATTATTATCTAAACTGCCATCTCTTCCAATCATCATCACCTGCTTGTACTTGAACCAATTCGTATTCACATCTGTGTAATTTTAATGATTAAGCATGACCATTCGAGAAAGTGGTTAATATAGAAGTGAATGTATAGCTCGACCATCATTTGAGTTATTTATGTTGTAATATCTTTTCAAAACTTGAAAACATATATTGGGTGAATTCAAACAAACATGGCACCTATAAGGATTGAGCCATGATGCATACAAGAGATGGAACAGACAGCTAAGTACAGGAATAGTCTTGTCATATTTCAGGAATTTGGGTTCTTCCTGTTTCTCCATAAATTCGATGGATTCAACTCAACTGTGGCAATAAAATTCACCCGCACTTTTGTTGGGATTCGAGCCAAGGTTGGTTCATTATAATTTTTAGTCACAGAGGAGTCCATATCTTAGCCTACAGGTTTACCAGTAGTAGGGGAACAATGGTTTAAGACGGAGAAGTTAGAAAAGAAATTGTGGCGATGGTTCATGGTCAACCCGAAGTAGAAGGTGGACTGGAAGAATGGCCTCCATTGGAATGCTATGATAGGAAAGTGGAAGGATCTCCTGTATGTGTTGCAGAAGTTTCTTACCTGTGAGGACCGCTACTCACTAACTTTTCTCTATCACATACACCTACTCTTGCACTTTGAGTTTGGTAAGCTCATCAAATTCCCTTATTATTTGCTCAGAAGCTTAGAAAATATGGAGAAAGGGATTCAGAAAGGGAAGTCCAGTCAGGTCACATATACATTATATCACCATGGGTTGATCACAATCCTTATTAAGAAGGATATTGAAGCAAAAAAATGTGACTTGGGAGGAATTCTTAAAGGAGTTTTAGGGGTGAAGTGCAGGGAATTTGACTTAGAAGAAGAGTGTAGGCAAGAAATAGAAATCACAAATTTCGATCCCACGGCCTACCAAGGCCAAGAGGTTGGCCAGGATAAGGATTTCCTCTTTGAGGGTGGGTCAAGTTCAGTTGACCTCCCCAATGCTATTGGATGACTCACCACCTGCTTCACCATGTAATGATAATATTTTGGTCCTTGCTGAGATGGCATCCCATACATTGGTTGATGGTGACCATGTGGAGAAGGATAACGACGCACCCTTTTCGGTCCTCTTCGGTAGTATGAAGAAAAGAAAAATGATTTCAATTGCAAGAAAGGACCCAACAGTGGGTCAGGTGGATGATAGGGCACAATACACTTAAGCCCTTAATGATTCTGAAGTTCCAGAGACTAAAACCCTTGATGCGATGGACAAGAAGGGTAGTGAAACCCTCAATGATTTTTAAGAACAAGGTACTGAAACCCCTCGTGAGATGGATGAGCAGGGTAATGAAGACCTTAATGATTTTGAGGAGTAGGGTATTGAAAGCCCTGGTAAATTGAATAAGCAGGGTACTAAAACCCCTGATAAAGTAAAAATATAGGGCACCAATACCCTTAGTGACATTGAGACTCCGGGTGTTGAAACCCTTGATGATATTGAAATGTAGCAACTGAAAGGTGGCTAGGATAACCTCAACCTTGATGATGTCAATACATTTCTGGAATCGAGTGCAGAGAAGTCTACACCGAAGGAATTGGGAGTGGATAACTCCACCCTCTATCTGAACAATTGAATAGAAGAGCTCAAGCAACATGTTTACAACTTGGAGGTATTAAACCAAGCCATGAAAGAGCAGAATACAGTGCAAAAATGAGAAAATGCAGAGTTGGCAAGAGATGTGAAGGAGTAGAAAGGACAATTTAATAAATGGAAATTTTGGGCCTTGAAGTGTTATGAACATCTTAAAAAGGTGACCAAGAAACTCAAAAAGGCTCGAAGTAAGAAGGCAAAGACAATGAAAGCAGGGATCAGCATAGAAGTTCAAAATTGAAGGGAGGCTCTTCTATTTTGGTTTTTTTGCAATAGGTAAAGGTTGTGTGAGGACCCACAATAGCTTAAGGAGGGGAAAATGTTGGTAGGTTAAATTTCTTTATTTTTAACCCCTTTTCCCTTCAAGACCATAACCTTTGACCTTTATTTCAACCTTGCAAACCTCCCTATTCTTGCACTAGTCCAAGAATCATGCCTTTTCCTGCACTATCTTTATATTTCATGTTTGGGTTACAAATGTGCTTAATTAGTCGTTTTCTTAGAATTTATACCTTTAATATTCTTTGCAACTAATATTTCTTTTACTAAAGTATTTTATAAGCAATTTATTGATCATTTCGTTAGCATGGTCAAGTGAAGTTAGGATTCCTGCACCGCTGGCGAATCCTTAACTAGCGTGATAGCTCACCACTTAATGCAGACACCTTGTTCCAGAACGGTCAACTCGAGTTGGTCTTAGAGTGGAGATAAGCCAAGGATATGGTGGAGATTGGGTCACCAGTTGAATACTTAGATTACCGTTTTGTTATAGTTGAAAGGCTTAGTATGAACTGTTATTGTTATTTTTTTATAGCCAAAAGGCTCAGATTGGAACGCTTGATGTAATATGGTTACGGCAGCAGGCCTAAATGGATGTATAAAATATAGGATTTAGATAGAAAATGGTAGCAAGCAATAGCTATCACAAGGAGATTGTAATTTTGTTCTTCTATAATTTTGTTGGTATCGCCCTTGTTCTCGGCTGGATTCGAACTCATGATGTACATTTTCTTATTATTAATAGAAATGGATTGTGCCATGTTTTTTTTTGCTGAGCAAAGGCTAAACTATTTATATTAAAAGAACAAAAAAAGTATTTACAAGAGGTGTGAACCTCTGAGAGCGCATGATCAGCTCTCTGTCAAAAATTTTCTTCTCAACCTGAATCCTCTGCTTATGCGAGCCAGAGGTTACAAAACCATCAACCGAAAGAGAATTAACTGCTACAGAGTTCGACATATAAACTAGACAAAGAGAACAGACAGGTAAACAGGACCCATTGCTGCAACATAAACCGCAACAAAAACAGGGGTGCCATGCATAATTGCTGGTCGCCTCCCCAAGAAACGAAACCAAAAATAAAATGCCGCGTATCTGAAACCATTGACTTACCCTTGACGCATCTGTCTTACTTGTTTTGCTTCTGCTTCTCCTCTGCTTCTCGTTCCTGTGCACGTTTCTTTCTATCTTCGGCTGCTCGAACCGGGTCCCTCTCCCAAGTCACCTCCATCCCCACCGGAATATCTTCCGGCCGATCAATACCACGGGGCAATTTGAGATACAGAGTGTAGTCAAAGGAGTCCTCTGTTTCTTCCTCCCTAATTTTGCTTTGAGGGGAGGGAGGCCTGCTGCTCTGAGTCTCCATAAGAGCTTCCGGTGGATTTTCAGACACCGTCATGGGCGCTTTGCCTTTGAGGCTCCC
This sequence comes from Pinus taeda, assembly GCA_000404065.3. Lineage (NCBI taxonomy): Eukaryota > Viridiplantae > Streptophyta > Pinopsida > Pinales > Pinaceae > Pinus > Pinus taeda. The sequence continues at coordinate 21,883 of APFE031266070.1, forward strand.
AATTTCCTTAAGAGCTTCAGCCTGCTCCGCCGAAAAACCATGGGTACTCTCCTCATCTGCCCTGCTTTGTAACTCCGGGCTGTAAGAACGGTCCGGATTATCCGAGGAGGGAGGTGCCTGTTCCTCTGTGTCATCCTTCCAGTTACCTTCCTCCTCATTCTCCTCAGAAAAAATTACCGTGATCATTGCTTTGACCACAGGCTTGTTCCTCCTGCAATGATAATGAAGGGTCACGGTCTGAACAGAATTACTAATGTCAGAGCCCGAGAAATCCGACTCAGAGGAGGGAGGCTCAGCAACAGTCAGAGGAGAGAGGCGCTTCAGGCTTGCTTGGCCTCTTCCTCTAATGCATCACGCTGGCCATAGTTACGCCCCCTGCAAGGCCCGAGATGTCCAGTTCTAGGCGCCATGATGAGCCTAGGATATCCAACCGCTTTTTGAGTGCGAGGCTGGATTTCCCTAAGCCTCCTTCTGCCAACAAGAGTTTCTGCGCAGAGATTGCCCAGGATGCAAAGCAACCCAATGCCCAGCTTCGAATTCGCCTGAGAATACAGGGGACGAAGCATAAGAATTACACAGTGTATGTAATCGAGAGTAGGCTTGCTTCCCGCAGAGCCTCCCTCCTCCACTTGGACATTAACAGTTAGCCGTATCAGACCAGAGCCGAACTTAAAACCAGGAATAAGGAATGTTTGTGCCATCCTGGGATATCTGCTTGCGATTTCTTGGGAGTTCAACAACATTGAAGAGCCATTAAGGCGATTTAAGTCGAATGGGACAGAGGCCAGCCCACAGCACATGGCTTCCACCTGTCTGGAGTGTGGCATCGTATACACGGCGCGTGGAGAACGCATGAACCTTAATTACTTGTGTTAACACCCGCATCTGGGTGATCTTGAGCCATCCTCTTAGAGTCGTTCCTTAGTATCTCCTAATAGATGGACCATTCTGTCTCTGAGACGTTACCCTAAAGTAAACCTTCGAAATGGTCCCTCCCTCTGTCCACTCCAACATTTGCCATGAAGTCAGCAAGTTTATTCCCTTCACGCCTGATGTGGTTAAAGGTTATTGCTTTGTTGTCCCTTAGCCAGGATTGCAGAAGCTCCAGCCTAGTAACCATTCTCCAGCTCCTACTGACCTTCTGAGCCTCTGTTCCTTGTTGTATCTTAGTAGCCATGTTGATTATAAGTTGTGAATCGCCTTCCACAATTAGAGGAGTAAGTCCTTCCCGTTGAGCCATGTTAAGTCCTCTCCAGAGACCTTCTAGTTCAGCCACATTGTTTGTGTTCCATCCAATGGAGCCAAAGAAAACTTTGAGCACTTGACCTTGATGATTTCTGACGGCTCCTCCATATCCTGTGAGTCCAGGGTTTCCTTTAGAAGCCCCGTCAAAATTTAGCATGTAAGTGTTGATGGGCGGAGGGGACCAGATCAAAGGGGTATCCTGCTGTCTACTAGAGTTGCTCATAAGAGAGTTGGAAGATTGTAGATTGATTTGCCAATTTTGCCATATTGCTTGCTCCTTATCACTGGATGGGAAATCCTCCTGGGACCAGCATTTAATGGATAGTGTTTCCTGTACATTCTGGTTTATTATCTTCCATACTTGTTGCTCATCCATTGACTAGTTTTTGAAGATTCTACGATTTCGCTCCTTCCATAGGTTCCACATTACTATTCCGGGGAGTATTTTCCAAAGCGAGTTGAGGATGTTACTTTGATAAGGTTTCTGGGGCCATTTGCGTAGAGTATTGTTTAAATCTCCTATCTCGCGGCCTTCCTTTTGACATCTAAATGTGACTTTCTCCCATATTTTCCTGCTAAATGGACATAGTTGCATTAGATGTACAGCAGTTTCCTCCTCCATTTTACAATTTAGACATATTGAGGGTCCTTCAAATTTTCTTTTTCTGAGATTGTCCTAGGTGAGAACTCTATTGTGAGATAGGAGCCAAAGGAATGTGGAGATTTTTGGCCAGATCGGGGAACTCCATATTTTCTCCCATAATTTGTCCTTGGTCAACTGATCTTTGAGAGTAATAAGGTAAGCTTCTTTGGTTGTATATGTACCTTTCTCTTCGTATCCCCACCTCAGTTTATCCTGATCTGTTTCTTTGAGAATCTTTCTTTTTTGGAGCTCTTTAGCCAGAGACCTTTGAACTTCTACCGGGCTATCTGGAATAATTTCTTGTACCTCTCTCCAGGTTCGGTGATCAGACTCAGGATTGTCCTTCCAGAATTGATTTACCGTTTCCTGCAATTGAATATTATGCGCTGGAATATCTTGGATTGTGTGAGCGAGACTTGGAAGTTGTTGCCATGAATCAGTCCAGAACCGTGCTGTGCCTCCGTTCTTTACCTCCCAGAAACTATGTTTTTGGATAAGATCCCTGTGCAATATCGTTGAATTCCATATAGTTGAGCCTTTGCTTATTTCTGTCATTCTTATACGCTCCTCCAGAGGTAGATTGTTGGCGTATTTTGCTGTCCAGAATCTGGCCCATAGTGTTCCTGGATAAGTTAGCCATTTCCACCATATTTTAGCTCCCATGATCCCATTGCTGTGTTCAGGATCCCTAAGACTGATTCCTCCTGCTTTCTTAGGGAGGCATGCTTTCTCCCATTTTACTAATGCCCATTTTCTGTTGAGACCGGTGCTGCCCCAAAGGAAGTTTCGTTGCAGATTTTTGATGGCTTTTAAAACCCACTTTGGTGCTGCCAATATTGAGAATAAGTATAAGGGCATGGATTGTAAGACCGCCTTGATGAGCACAAGGTGGCTGGCCATGCTTAAGGAGCGATGAGTCCAAAGCGAAAGTCTTGCTTCCAACCTTTCCAGAAGAGAGGTCCAAGATGAGTGTTTCTGAGCAGAGTCGAGGAGGGGGGCTCCTAGGTATTTGGAGGGCAGGGAAGCTGTGGAGAAGCCCAGGATTCGGGCTATGGCTTGCTGAGTGGTCGGATGAGTATTAAAAAAGAAAATATGGGATTTGACTCTATTAATACAGGCTCCGGAGGCAACATAGAAGTTGTTAAGCAGAGAGTTTAGAGAACGGGCTTCTTGGATTGAAGAGTGGCCGAAGATCATGTTGTCGTCTACAAATTGATGATGGGAAACGGTAGGAGCATTATGGAGATTGATACCTTTGAGAGCACGGGTTTGGACAGCAGAGTTAAGGCTTCTTCCCAAGCCTTCCGCCATTATGATAAACAAAAACGGAGACAGAGGATCACCTTGTCTCAGTCCCCTTGAGGAGCGGAAAGTTGAGGAGGGGATTCCATTGATCAAGATGGAAAAGAAAGAAGAAGAGACAAGACTCATGATCCATCTAATCCATGCATTGGCAAAACCGGACGCACTTAGAATTTTTTTCATGTAATCCCAGCTTATGCTATCAAAAGCTTTAGAAAGATCAATTTTTAGAAGCATACCTGGTTTTTTTGAATGCTTTAGAGAGTGAATAATTTCATGAGAGAGAATTATTCCGTCAGTGATTTTCCTTCCTTCGACGTATCCGGACTGTTCAGGAGAGATAATGCCTGGGAGGAGTGGTTTTAGTCTTAGCGCCACAACCTTTGAGACAATCTTATAAATGAAGTTCCACAGGGCGATAGGCCTGAATTTCTCAGGGGAGTTGGAGTCCTCCGCTTTAGGGATTAAAGCGATAAAAGTTGCATTTAGGCCTGGATACATCCAGCGCAGGCTGCGTGATTCTTCCACAACTTGCCACACTTCCCATTTAATTAATTCCCAAAAATAGTGGAAAAAATTTGATGAGAATCCATCGGGACCCGGAGCTTTGCCGGCCTTTAAGGATTTTGCAGCTATTTCAACCTCTTGGAGACTTATTGGCTTGAGAAGCAGGGAGTTCTGCTCCTCTGTTATCAACCGCGGAATGTGCCTAGTGATGTTGTCTATGGCCTCTTCTCTGTTGATGTTTGGCTCCTGACTCATTGCTTTGAAATATTGAAGGAATTCCTTTTCTATTTCTTCCTGGGTTTCCAGCTTGTCTCCCTGGGCATTAGTTATCTGTGAGATTTGATTGTGCATCCTTCTCTGCACTGTGGTTCTGTAGAAGAACTTGGTGTTCTTCTCCCCCTCCTTCAGCCATCGAATTCGGGATTTCTGTCTCCATAGCAGTTCCTCTTGTCTTTCTCGTTCCAAGAGTTTTGCTTCCATTTCTTGTTCCTTTAGCGCTAGCTCCTCTGATCTCCCTTCAAGGATTAATCGCTGCTGAATATTTTTTAGATCTTGGAGGATCTTATCCTTTTCCTTGAAAATGTTGCCAAAGGTGTTTTTATTCCATCGCTTGATTTCTCCTTTGAGCAACTGTAATTTTTTTTGGAATCTTGCCATTTTGGAGTGCTCAGTTGGATTGTTGTTTTGCCAAGTAGTAGTTATGAAGTCCTTGAATTCTGGGTGTGTTAGCCAGAATGCTTCAAATCTAAAAGGTTTTTTAATATTGTTGCCTGGCCTATTCCAGAGCATCTCTATGGGCCAATGGTCTGAACCTGAAAATGGAATGATGTGGGCCGTGAATTCTCCTCCAACATGGACTGCGTTATCTGAGATTAGGAACCTATCCAGACGGGAGGCAATTTGCATGGGAGCGACTCGCTTGTTCGTCCATGTGTAAAGGCCATTGGCTGTAGGAAGATCTATAAGCCAGTTACTCTGTATGAAATCCTTTAGTAGCGTGCCATCCTTGTTGGTTCTGCAGCGGCCACCGAGCTTTTCCTCCGATGAAGCTATCATATTAAAGTCTCCTCCTGTCACCCAAAGCGGGTGCATCCTATCTATGTTTAGCTGCTCTATTGATTTTAGAATTGCTGCCTTCTGCTGCGTTTCTTGAGGGAAATAAACATTTGTGAGGTGGCCATAAATGTTAGTGCCCAGAAGATGAAAAACAGCTTGAATGAAGTTTTTGTTAGCATGAATGTTATCTAACTGTATCTTTCTTGCATCCCATAAGATAGCGAGTCCACCTGAAGCCCCTTGCGCATATACTGCTATCACTTGACCTCCAGGCCAGGCTTTAGCCGCCGCTTTTTCCAGAGAATTCAACGTACATTTGGTTTCTTGTAGAAATAGAATTGATGGTTTTTCTTCCATGATCAGATTTTTTAGGAGTTTCCCTTTCTTGGGGCCATTGAGCCCTCTTATGTTCCAGGATATTAGCTTCATTGAGAGGGTTTGAAGTTGGTGTTGAAATATTTGGTGAGTTTGGCATATCTTCCAGACTCAACCAGGACTTCGCCAAGCTTGATTGTTCTTTCCAGCGTTGTTTTCCTTCCTCTTTTCTTGCTGTCTTTGGAGGCAAATTTTCCATCCCACTTACTGCCTGTTTGTACTCCGAGGGAGTATTTCTTTTTGGCCGTGTTTAATATTTCCACTAAGTTGTCGACTTGGGTTTCATGGATCTTGTCAAAGTTGCCTGATTTGCAGGCTTGTTCCAGACCCAGAAGGTCGAATTCCCCTATATCTATAGGTTTGCTGTCGTCTTCCATGTGATGTATGTCGGACAGATTTTCTTCGGCCTCCTTCCCTTTATTCTTGCTCTGTGAAGGATTATCGATGTCCATAGCAGGATTGTTCCAGGATTCTGAAACCGGCTGAGTTTTTTCATTTTGTTGGGCTAAGATTGATTTCTCCTGCGTGGACGCTTTAGGAGCTGACTGTTCCTTGCTGGGTTCCTCCTGTGTTGTCGTTTTTGCAAGCACCTCAAAGCTGTTACTGGTAGAGGGAATGGAGTTCTCTGCAGGTGTTGACTTCGGCTGTGCATTCGTTTTTCTGCCTCCGCGCCTTCTGTTTGTCACTTTTGTAAAGCCCTCCTGCTGTTGTGGTTCTTGATTCATTGGGGTTTCTGCTTTCTTGTTCAGGGGACAATCTCGGAAGAGATGCCCAATAACATGACATTTCCTGCAGCGAAAGGGCACCTGCTCATAGTCAATCGCTTGGACCCAATCATGATCCTCATGGAAGAGTCTTACCGTATCTGGTAAAGGCTGTTTTAGATCCATATAGACACATATCCGGGCATATGAGGCATATGTCGTGTATCTCACTGTTTTGGTTTCTTCTGCCACTTTGACAAAATCTCCTATCACCGATCCAATGGATTTTAAAGAGTCCTCACCCCAATATTCCCATGGCAGCGAATATAGTCTGATCCATACTGGAGCATAGCTAAGGTCTTCCTTGTCAGGATTGAAACGGGCGACCCATTCTCTGAGGTAGAGCCCAGTAGAGTTGAAGAAATATGGCCCCCCATCGAAAACTCTGTTTCTGTCTTCCAGGCAGTTGAAAATGGCTGTGAAAAATCCTTTTGGACCTAGGAGAAGGGTTATTTCACCCTTTGGCTTCCATTTGTGGTTGATCCATCCTCTTAGGGCGTTTTCATTAGGCCAGAAGCCCGTAAATTTGCCAATAAGGGCGTGGTCTCTCATAAATTGAATTCTTCCATTGATTCTATCATTGGGCAGTTCTACTTCTGGCCTATGAATGGAAACCGGTTTACAAGTGGAGGAACTAACCTTTGGTTGATCATTTGAAGCTGGTGGATCCGCCGTGTTCTGATGTTCCCCTGTGGGTTGGACTGGATCCGTTGAATCGGTGCTGGGATTACCCTCTGGTCCTTGCTAGCCTCCGATGAAGGGCGGAAATGCTGCCCCATCCCCCTGCGGGGGTTCCATTAGGACCGCCTGATCCGCCTGCAGCCTGGAGAACCCGCTGCCCGTGTCAGGTCTGAGTGCATAGTGCAGGAACCCTGCCGCCGCAGGTTGCCCAGACTGTCAAAACCCTAACAGTCGCTAAATGCCATCGCTCCTCCGTCGC